>JAQFYC010001205.1:0-37995 GCA_034694165.1 Tomocerus mixtus | reverse complement strand
ATATCGCCTTATTATTACATGAATGATAGAATAGAACCCACATAAGGTCTTTGCTACCAGTCACCATCCTTAGCAGTTAGCTTAACACCTTACAGTATACAAAGACTTTACCCGACGAGGTTTAGGAATCTTTCTTTGTGCATTTCATAATACAATATTTTGTTAGATAAATAATCTATTGGGTAGTAGAAATCAGTAACTTACTTAGGTACTCAATGCAAACCTGTTTGTAGTATATTCTTCGTACCTATAATAGAATACAGGAGATATACAGATGTTATTATTGCATTAATAAAGTAGGTAGTATTATTATACGTGGTATGGTGTCTGGTATGAGGAAAGCAGTAGATAGTTTGTGGGAAAGATAAAAGTTATGTACCCTGCCATTATCCCGAGGTTTTTGAATGACGCAATAAAATCCTCACAGCTAATTTGCCCTTTTGATGAGAAATAGTCACTAAAAGCCATGGCGGTGTTTGACGGAGTCGTAAAGCAATTATGCAGTCGGCTTTATTTGTCACAACAGAAGTTTTAATTTTTGAATGGATCAACTGAATGATAAATTAAGTTTGTTTTACTAATTACCAGTAGTTGGGCGCTTTCCCAAGAGTAAATCTATGAGGTATTCTCAAATCTCAAGTGACTCTTGTCAGAGTAATGCTATAATCTATGTATACCCTGTATTATAGAGTAGAAACTGTAAAGGGGTTTATATTAGGTATGTAAACATGACCCTGGTTCTATGTATTGTTGACATTTAGGAATTGGTTGATTTGGTACAGGACAAGGCATAAAATATGTATTTTCCATTTGTAGTGCTTTAGAAGTGTTTTAAGTATTAAAGTAGTACATATCTACTAGGGGCTCTTGAGTTGACCAAACCACACTGACTTTGCCTTATTGTACTGAATTGCGCTGTACTTGTAAGGTAGGACAGAAATGGCACGGCGAACTAAAGTCCATGAAAATAATATTGCCGCCCAGTGACCACTCTATCAAATAGAAACTATGATAGCATCATCAGCCTTGTACTTACTTGGTTGCGAGAGGACATTATTATTGTAAAAACTGTGTGGGCAAGCAGAAGTGAGGTTGATAATAGGCAGTGACAGTGTAAGTTAGTATCTACAAAAGAAATGGCAGTGGGAAGCTAAAGAGACTTGCGGGTATGATTAAATTGAAGGAGTAGACGATTTGCGAAGTCAAAGTTAATGTAATGTAATGGGCCATCATTTATAAATAGTCCATCGACAAAGCTATAGGTAAAGTACTCAATATCTTTATAGCTTGTCCTATATAGTTACTAAAGGATCGGATGGGAAGGCCGACTAGTGTGCTGTTCCTGTACTATCAACTATCTTACTATCTTGTCTGACGAGACTAAAGAACATTGAAGCACCGTAACAAATGTCATGTAATGTCAGAATGAGTCATGTTATGTCCAAAAATACGATCCTTGTCCAGCAGAGCCTTTGCCTCTCCTTATGAAATGAAGTAAGTAACTAAATTTACACTCCAATATAATAGTTATAATATATTTAAGTAAGTATAAATGACTCACCGATGATGGTCAAGTTGATCCTAAGATTTCTAGTGGGTGAGTTCTTAAAGTCGACTCGACAGCGGTACACGCCTTCGTCCTCATTCCTCAGATCTTGTATCGAGAGGTGTGCTGGCTCTGACATCGTTTGAAAATAAACTCTGTCACCCCAGTCGGACCATCTTTTCGCGTCTGCCGTCGGCTTGTCCCGCACGTCATATCTGCAAATTAAGTATTCAAAATTGTCACGCTCTTCAAATCAACATTTTACAATACAGCTTACGTACTATACACTTGTGTGCTCTATATAAGCACAGAAATTGTGAATAAACTCTCTACACAAGATTCTAATAGTATTAACAGAAAATTTTGCATGTAAATATTGCATGTAAACTGCAATACTGTGCATACCCAAGTACCATACTGTAAAATCCTCCTACTCCTACGCTCGTTTGTCGATAGTAAAGTATTATTGATGTTTGTAGATAGTAAATATTATGTACATGATATTTAAAGAGCTGTCATTTAAATGTAGAACAATATTTACATCGCCTTCGTCTATCGCGTATATAAACAAAAAAGTGGAACGCATTTGTCTACTTTCACAACACATTGTCATTTTGGCATATCAAAACGATTCCATTTCATATTTTGAGAGCCTGAGACGTAAAACGTCAAAGTTAATAGGCTTTCCTTCCATTTTTAGCAAAAGTATCTAAAAATTTTGTTTGTTTGCCAAAACTATTTAACCTTTTCAAAACTAAATATTTGCGGAACAACAGTTTTGAAAATTCCAGACGCAAATACTTAAGGTTTTCATAAGTATGCAGGAAAACAACATTTTTGCAGAGAAGAATACAGTATTGCAGAAAATAAGCATGGTGTATACGTATTGTATGAATGAATGCACGTAAGTAGCTAAGTACTATAGTAAAGGGCAGACTACTGTAGACTGTAACCATAACCAGACAGCTCAAAACGTCGTGCTATCTATTATATCTCACGACTCACTGTCCTTTAGTTTGCGAAGGCATTTCTATATATCGTTTCTGTTTCAATTGTGCCGTCTCCAAAACTTCATACAATGTTAAACAAATAATGAGATGACAACTCCTTATCTCTGTCATACATGGCCAACTTCCAACGGCCATCATTGAATTTGATTTGTAGTTCAGTGCCTTTCTTCCTTTCATTCCTCACATAGAGAACTCGAGCATTTAGAGAAATTATATACTACTGATACAGATATACCCAGCCAAGGAGTCAGCAATAGTTTCACAGAAAGTAGCCTACTGGTTTGGTTTGGTCTGGTCTGGCAACCCAAGCCATGCCATACCATGCCATGCCACTCTTCACTTTACAAGGCGTTTTATATCTACGTAACTGGATAGTAACAGCTAAGTGAGCTTTTCCTTCAACCTTTTTGTCTCATTGTCAAAACTTATATCTCGGAAGAAAACTTTCTTTTTACATTGTCCGCTGTCTTGTAGAACGTTGAAGGCTCTCCTCCTACATCATGATTATGACGGAGTATATACTACTATACTATAGTATAGTTTTACAATATACTGTATCTATAGGTATAGTATTAAGCTTATATAATCCCTTATAGCTACACACACAGTAGAATAACTGCATGCGCTACTACTTAATACTATAACACTATTATTACAAAGAATACTGGAACTTGAACAATGAAAGTATTTAATCATTTCCCTTAGGATGGTTTTTGCATAGTAATCTCCCAAAGCTACCTATATGTATATAAGCATGCATCATTATATTCAAAGAGCAACTAACTAGATGCGTCAGAGCAGAGACTCACTCCTACAAGGAAAATTAATTACAGACTATTGTTACTTATAAGTAATTGGTGAAAGCGTTAGTTCTTTATTCAATTCCAATTTATAGTATGTAACCTATGCATAGTATAGTGGAAAGTAAAAAATTGCAAATCTTCTCCCATAGGATTTGGCTTAAGTATTATGATGTGTCCATGTCATTAATGAAATTAATGCCAACTAATACCAATTCTTGCTGGAAATGCACAGTTATTTTCAGAAAAACCACCTGCACTTCCAAATGTATCATTAATAATATTATGTTGGGGCTAATAAATTAGTAATTGGTTATGTAATATTTATTAGTATAAGCAGACAGTGTGCCCAATGACCATAATATTTGTATATGTATTTATGCAGTTTCTGCATGAATAATATTTACTATTAAATGAACTTTGGCATAGTGGAAGTAAATTTATGTCTCGATTCTATTGTTTAATAGAAACTTTCCGTGTACTGCGTAGTATTTGACGGGACTATTGTTTGTGGTGATACTTATGTAAAGACATGTCTTAAGCTCAACCGCAAAAGCCAACATTATAGCCACAAAATTCGCACATGGATCATTTGACATGGTTACTAACTATTGTATGTATTTCCCAGTCTCTGTTTTCCCTTTCAGCTTAGGTGGTTTGGTTTCCAGTTCCACGGAAAACCTAGCTGAGCTAATTGGGAGTGTGAGAGAGATGATACCTACTACCTACCTACCCGTCGGCCGTTGCTTCATAACAAACCACCAAGCGCACCGCTACCATTGTCATATTGTACAAGGGGTTATTTAGCTAAATTGGAAACAACAAAAACAAGACTACCAATTTTAAATACCTTAATAGATCAAGTATGCACATAAAGGTAAAATATCAGGATATCTTGAAGTAGAAAGCGATACAGTATGTAATTGACTGTTTATGTTAGTGAATGTATTTACACAGTTTGAAGGATGGGAGGAGAGAATCTATTTAGATATTTATTTATATATTAAAATGAAACCAATATTTCATTTTATGTTGGCTTTCAATTAATTCAATTCCAAACTGTTACATTGACATTGCTGTATAGTATTATGCTAAAAAATACAAATTATTTTATCGTTTCTCATTTTCCTGTTTTAATGTTACTACTATCTATATTACATGTGAAAACTTTCAAATTTTAGCACAGGCACGGGGTACTAACACTGGCCATATTCCTACAGTACTACATCTCCGGAAAAGAGTACATAAGATGTCCTCTGCTATTTAGCAATGTACAAAGTAAACTTTAGCGTATCTCAACACGGTCTGTTACATAATGATCCCTTAAGTCTATGAAATATTAGTGTGTCCCCACTCAGTTTCTTTGTAACTACGCCCAAGACTTGTATTTGTGTTGGCCATGCCAGGGCCCAGCTTTGTAGAACTGTTCGAAAGAACTTTGCACTGTTATGCGTGAAGTAGCAGCTAATTAATTACCAGGTCCTAGCCATCTTTCGCGTAGGTTTGCTAGGGGAATTTTATTCAACTGAAATGAGTCTGATAAGAAAACTCAACAAAACTATTTAAAATAGGGGTAGTTACAACTTTCTAGAAAATTAAGTATTGCCATTGTATTTAGAGAGATGTACTCTCTACAGTACTACGAAGCAGACAAATACTTTTCTTCGCATAAATAATAAAACTAATAAGTAAGTACTACTGATTAGTAGTTGAAAGAAAGGGTTTGAGATTGAGTTGCGTATTTACTTAAGGACAGTTTAACTGATGCACGTAATACAGATAAGTAGCTATTAATTTTTCCGGTTTCTAGCCTATTACAATAACCAAAGCTAATCTTAACAGCTAGAGAATGAATTGCAAAACCAAATCCTTCATTCCGTAACATAACAATACATTTTATTATCTCGTATCGTATACCTAGGTGCTTACTAGTTTAAGGTACTAGTTTTTGTTTCTTTCGAACAATTCTATCTAATTTAGTCATAAATAAACAGGTTCTTCCTTTGTCTGAAAGTTTCTAATGATTAAATTATCTTGCATTTATCAGCTTTGTAGGTTTAAAAATAAAATACAAAGACATTGTTAACTAATGCTGCGTAATACTTATATAAAGAAACACTTCTAAAGCAGAAAACAGGAAGTCTTAAATAGATAATGGAAATAAGTAGCACGGATGAATAAAATAGTCTTAAGGGTTAATAGTACTCTCTGCGTTTTGTGTTTTGTTTAATATTGTTATACTGTATTCCTGTATTCTAGTTAATTAAGCATAAAACTGATGCGATGTTATGCGAATTTGTTTTACTGTAGTCGTAGTGTATATTAATAGTGTAATGGAACTGTAAAGTTGATGTTGATACGTATTAAATAGATTATGCAGTCTTGACTTGAGTTAAGTTGACTTGGCTAGGGTTATTAGTTGCGATTAGACAAAAGTCACTATTCTTTAAATAGCAGTCTAACGTAACACCACACCATAGCATCTTCAAATTGGTTTGGCATGAATAAGAAAGCTCAAAGTAACTGTATAACGCACATAGGTAGCGTAATATAACGTAACTACTAAATAGGTAGGTAGTCGGTAGGATTGGGCCACGTATATGGTAAACGGTGAACGCAAAACGTATAAGGCTGTGTTATATAACGAATATAAGGAAAAAGTTTTGTGTTGGCGTGGCCTGATTATCTAAGTGTTTACGCCTGAATAACTTTCACGCTTTCTCCTCTTCTCTTCTGTTCTCTTTCTCTGAACAGCCAGTGTCTCATTTGTTAAAGAGTGAAAGTTCAACCAAATTATTTTCTCTGCCTACTACTTATACGCCAACTTAGAGGAAGACTACCCATACATATAACTAAACTATCCTACCTCACACTTCCTTTTCCTGTAAACTGAAAAACCTACCTAAATGCTTAGGAGATATGTAGTTCTCCGTGGTTTGGTTTGGTTCAGTTTCCCCTTATCCTTGTCTTGTGTATGTGTGTGGTGTGGTTCTAGGTTCTAGGTTCAAACTAACGAGAAAGGAAAAGGATAGGAGCCCAACCCAATCCAAGGAAGCCAAGTCAAGGCATTACACTAGTGAAGCCAAGATTATTCTTATCTTGGAGCATAGACATGATAAACGCCAGCACCAAACCATTTCTCAGGATTCTTCTTTTAGTATACACATATTGTGTAGTATATGTATATGAGGCTACTACTATTATAAAGGAACTACGTCATGTTATATACTTACGTTCCAACTTTATATGTATTTTATAAGAATTCCATAGATTCTCTTTCTGTTCCGTTGGTTACTTTGTTTCTTTGAAAGACGAAACTAGACCAGAACACAGATACAGATACTTCCTTTTCTTAGTCAGCAAAGCAACCCATATCTTTTAAGAAAGCATTTCGTTTCAAACTTCCTCACAAAAGATACCTGCTTGCTCTTATTAGTATCTAGTTGCTACTTAGTAGCAATAGAAATGAGCCCACTAACTTAGCTAAGGTAGCTATTTAGTATTTAAGGCTATTAGCAATGAGGTAGCTTAGTTACCTATTTGTGTATGTATACAGATAGCTAAAATGTAGAGCAGTGATGTTGGGGGCTTTCTTTTCTTCTGGGAATAACTACTGAACCCTGAGGTAGAAATAACAGGTAGAAATGGATTCACTTAATAGTTATATCGCCCCGCTGAGCTACTCTTAATATTAGAGATAAGAAAATAGATGGATCGCTTAGAAAACTGTCATACTGTCTTAAATATTTTTTTGGCAATTCATTACCTCGTATACCTACTGCCCTATTTTGTCCAATTTACAAGATAAAGCCTATAGGCACATCCTTGCCTTTTTGCATAACATAAACAAAATGCAAAAACACTTCACAAGGTCCTTTTATACTCGTGCACATCACTTGAATGATTAAATTTGGCAAAAAGTACGAACAATTCTACTGTTTATATGAATATTTTATATTAAAATGCCCTAGTCTATGTAGTTTGTAATGTGTTTGTTGTATTATAGAGATAGTGTAACACTTTCTTTATCCTTTCTCCACAAAAAGAAAGTAGGACGAGAATTATTTTATGTGACACGAGAAAACAGTGAATTTGAGAGCTCACAGAGAGAATAACTGACAAAAATGTTTATGTAAATATTTGTAAGTGTAGGCGTATACGCCAAAGTGTTTGTTTGGACGCATTATCAAAGGCTGCCTAACCTACATAGGTACTAAAATATAAATGCAATTCAAGACAAAAGCTAATAAATCTAGACAATCTCTATTCCACTGTAGCTGCAGGAAAAAAATGTATAATTTATATGGATAAACAAAGAATGTGTGCAATAGCGAATAGCGAAAAGAGCGCTGGGCTGGGAGTAGCCGGATGATGTCAAATTCATTTCCCAGACAAAATTTCCCAACGATAATATCTGTCTTCGTTGTTGTGACAGTTTGTAAGCAGTTCAGTACAGTTCTCCTTTTATGTAATACCCTTTCCGTGGAATCTACTTTCGATTTACAATGTAAATAATTTAAGTGCATGTGCGTATACTAACTACAATATGACAAGGCACGGGAACACCGTAGCTGTAGCTGTAGTTAGCAAGCGCACATACATACTATCAAAGACAAACAAAGCTTTATCTAGTTTCTTTGTGCCAAAGCTAAAAGGACAAGTCGGACATAATAATCTGATCTGTTTACATTGCCCTGAAAATATAGAGCAGGCTTTCAAAAAAGTGTTTTACAACAGTCTGGTTGGATTTTACGCTGCTTCCTCACCGAAAAGCCGTCTCCTAAAACTCGTCTTCTCTAGTCCTCATCTTCATTCAATCCAGTAGTCATTGTGTAGTCTCGCCTTTATGGGGAATGTCGTAAAGTCTTTGTGTTCTGACTGAGTGAGCTTCAAATTGTCAGTCAAGTCAAACCAGAGAACAACATGATAATAGCTAAGTGAGCTAACCAACCAACCACCCAACTCACAATGTAAACCAAAACTTGTGTAACTATAACAATATTATATTCCCAATTTCCTTCTGTCTATGTCTCCTTTTTGCTCACTATGTACTACAAACCTACATAGATTGTCTTTGTCTACACATTCTTCCTCTTTCAAAAATACAAAGTGAACCTAATCTTACCGAATAACACTTGAGCACCTATAAAATAATAATGCCTACCTATCTGTGTTCAAATCGAAATATCCCTAAAACTACTACAGGTGATGGTAGGTATAGGTAATGCAGAATGGAATCACTTTTATAGAAAAAAGGATATTAATATTCTTAACTACTTAAGCTACCTTTTATACTTGTATAAGTAAGGATCTAATAAAGTTTATATTTTACTGTTTTATGTAATAGCATGAGATCAATGTACCTACAGAACTTAGAAGTAAAGTTCTAAAATATGAAAATTGATAAAAAATTGGTGATGGTGATAAAAAATTACGTTAACTAAAAATCTTTCCAGTAAGACATCTTTCCATGTTAAGCAAATGTGCATGCTACAATAAAATATCTATTTAAGTTATGTTCTATATATTTTTACTGCACTTTCGTCTGTAACCCTCATAATATTATGATTCTGCAATTAAAATTGAGTAAAAACCTAACTAATTAGACTTTACTTTACAATATTATATATTTTCGCTTCTATGACACATAATAATGTTCCCTGTGTGCGAAATAACTAAATGTACATAAGCTAATAGTTAAATAGACTTTATCGGAGGAGCCTAGACCACGTGAGAGGGCAAAGCTCATTAATTTTTAAGAAAACCGTGCACTGAGTGCATTTGCCATGACATAAACTTCACGTGAGCTCATGGAACTTTGCTTATAAATACTTTCTGGCTTTAGTTAAGTTACGGAAACAGTTGAGCCTTCAAACTGTTACATTTGTAATGTGCATCTTGCACACTGCGTTTACCTACAATATACTACTAAAGTATAACAAGTATTTATCTTGCTTATATATGTACTAGTAGCCTAACTTTAGCATTTATAGAGTAAATGGGTAAACAAACTCAATTAGATACATATTGGGAAAGAAGGCAATGCACCTTGGTTTTCAGGTAATAGCAAGCGCTAAGCTATTAAGCTCACTTATACAGAGTACATTTCTTCTTTAACTGTATAATGCAGAGCGATGGCATTGCCATACCATAATGCCATAGCAGACCAGGCCAGACCATGCCACGCCTCTGCCTTTGCCTCAACTACAATGAACTTATCTAACTAAATAAAAAGCTCCCCATTACATATATCACTATGGTTAGTGTTAATATGTAATTTGCTATACATACTATACTGTATGCAATGTATGTGAAAGTAATCTATGAAGGTAATTTTGCTGTTTAAAGTAGAAACACATGGAGACAGCGAGAAATGTGCTTTGTTAAGTTGCATGGAGCTCTAGCGTGTCTCTCTGTGTCTGATACATTCCACAGAAAGAATCAAGTTAAATATTTAGAGGCAGGAATCGAGTAGAGTCAAGTCAAGTCAAGTAAACAGCAAGAAACAACGTAAGTTTATACAATGGTATTTGCTATACTAGATTGTAGTATGTAATGCAATCCAATCCAATAGTGTGGAGAAGGATTGAAGGAAGGAGACAAGACAGACGACGACTTTTTACATAGCCTAGCCGAGATACACTGCATAAATATTTAATGTCCTTGCTCACTCACTTCACTTCGTTCACTTTTTTCCTTGTTCTCTTCAATTCAACTCCGAAGCTCAATTTTCTACTCTTTCCTCTATGCTTTGGTTCGATCTGTACTTCTGGATCCTTTTTCTCAATTCACAACGATCATGATGAAGAAAATAAGAAAAATATTTTGAAAACCGATTCCCAATATATTCTATATATTCTAGCATTGTATTGCATACATACATGAAGCCGGACCAACTGCTCTCTAGCTCTTCCCCCTTCTATTTGTACGTGCTTCCTAAACATTCTCTTCTCAAGGAATAAAAATGAGAGAGTGAAGTAAGGAATAAAGAAAAGTTTCCTCGATGTGGTGATCCATGGTCTGGTCTGGCTTGGTCTGTGGATTTGGATTCCATGCTTTTGGTCAGCCCATGCCATGCAGAGTTGAAAAAGTTGACAATGACCCCTACGGACAGTTCCTATTCTAACTGTGTGCATTGTGTGCTAAGTACCTATGTATGTTATGCCGCGTGTGTTTTGTAACGGCATGCATACTGTGATGTGATCTATTTCCTATATACTATGTATTATATACCCTACATAAATAGTTTCATATATGTATTGTACTACAATAGGGATAGTGAAGAAAGGAGCAAAAACCGCGCTGAGGATTCTTTCCCCAACTTTCACTATTTTATTCTGACCATGACTAGTGTAAAAGAAATAAGCAATATGTCTTGTCGTTAACCAAAACCCAAACCGAACCACTCGCACAAAGGAATATTCACCGAATACCAAACCAAATGCAATATAATGCAATTCAAGTATCCATAGTCCATACACTACAATTTACAACACAAACAACATCATACAGCACAGCCCAGCAGCAGTCTAAATTCTAAATTCTAAATCTCTAGCCATAATACATATTATGGCACTACTACACCCTCAGCGGCCAACCGACTGACAGCCCAATGATTTGAACAAACTGGATAAATTTTCAAATGCGTCTACCGTAATGTGAGAGGAGCAATTCCATAGTTTACGCTTTTATGCATTATACTTACAGTGTATAGTTACATAGGTACTAAAACTAATATACCTACCACCTACCATACCACTACCAACACATATACATTTCTATAAATATATTTATCCCTTCTATTTAGACATTATACATAAATACATAGTATTACTGATAAAGGGAATGGGATCCCTTTAAGCAGGATATCCATCTATAGAATCATGAATGGGCTTTCCTTGTTGCAACTAATCTAAGTGCCATACAGCGAGAAGGTATGTATATATAGTATATGGCCACCCAAGGACGTAAATGTGGACGCAACGTAATCGCTCGGCTTCTCTCTCTAGTATTCTACTATGTTTCCGAGTAAAGAATAGGAAATTTATTGTAAAATCAATATATTCTCTTCGTTTGGCCCTCTCAAGTATTCTGGACAGATTTTGAGTCAAACTCAAGTGAAGTATCTATATTATACAGTAGGCTATTGCCTATACTATATCTAGATACGTACATACATACATAATATACAAAATCATTACTTACAGGATCTTTGTAAACATTTATGCACTATCCACTATCCGGATACGTACTTACAATGAATTTTATATAACTCTATAGGAATTTTATGGATTGCCATCTAATAGCGTATTATAATGCAGATAGTGTACCTTTCTCCCATTCCATTGCATTACATTGTATATATATTTTTTCCTTACATGCCTATATACTATATAGGTACTTACATTACATAGAATACACTGATACATACACTGATGTATATATAGTTACTGAAATAGCGATATATTTAACTACACGCCCTCTTAAATATAAGCTTCGTGGTTGGTTTCCGTCTCCAGGCTTTGCCCATATTTTCTCTAAAGCTACCATTAGCCTTGTCTTGTCTATTTTTAAGGCAATGTAAATATATTAGATAAGTTTGGACAGATAACGCTAGTTTACTGATGGGGAAAGAGACACAAATATTTTCTATTATGGGCAACTAATCGTACCTATGCACGTGGGAACTATACACAGTGTATTTCTCACACCCTAGTACTACAGATACATACCGTAGCAAGTTTAGTGAAATGGAAACCTTTCTTTCTTAACATACTTAAATATCTTTACTTTTCCCTTACTTTGTGAATTGTGATAGTGTGTGGGGAATCTATTAGAAAGGGGCTGACCACAAACTGATTGATATATTCTCGAGGCTCGAAAACGTATGTGTAGTAGTAGTGGTGTGGTAGTACAGATAACTAGGTACAGTACACGTAGTAACTATTTAAAATTTTACACTCTCAACTGAAATAAAGTCTTTGGGAGAAGACACTTATATTACTGAGCTGAAGAAGGTCTTAACTTTATGTAGCAGAACTTAACTATTTATAGTCGTGAGTTAAAAGTTTAAAACTGAACAAGCTGCAAGTGAAAGCGGACGCAGCTCTTGTGGCTGAATATTAAAATATACTACGTGTAGCTATAGTATCCTTTTCTCCTATCTAGAATCTACCACACAGTCGTTGACCTAGATATAGTATCTTTTATTTATTTCCTGTATAAGTCAAGTACATACATACTACAGTACTGTACGATAGTAACTCAAAGGTATAAGGTATACACTGACATGTGTACCACTATATTATGTACCACTATAGTATACGAGGGAAAGTAGAATTAAGTATATGCAGTACCTATTCATCAATTCATTGAGGACTTTTAGTTCGATCTCCTCGGTAAGGTCATCTATTCACATATCTTTTAAAGAGCACTTAGGATTACTAATCTTAGTAGTCCACAAGTCTACATTTTTCATGATAATAGTAAAAGGTAGGCAAAATATAATGGCACAAAGATGTCTATCTGCCCTAGCTGCCTGGAGAACAGTACTACACTTTGCAATTCTTCTCTCGTAAATTATGCGAAGACACATCCTGCGAAGGAATATAAAGAAGCCAAAAACTCGTTCGACTTTTGCCATTCTACTGCCGATTTTACACTCGTTCCACATCCCATTTAGGGAAAATCTTTCTCTTTTACAACCGGCGATCACCTTGTTAGCCCTCGTAAAATTTCTCTTTTCTCAAATGCACTGGCATGGCATGGCATGGCATGCTCTTGGTCGGGTACTACAACGCTCAACCTTCCTTTGGCTTTCTCTTCTGTCAAATAAAGCTCCTACACATAAAGAAAACTTAAGTTACAAAAGTCAACCCAAGTGAAGTGTAGCACAAGGTTGGCTACATATATTACTTTACAGTATTACCATTACCTCTTCTTTTCCTTCTAGTACAAATACATACATACTCCTACCCATTCAACATTCACTTCTTTAATATGTATATACAAGCCCAACCAAACCAAACCATGCCAGGCCAGGCCAAGTATACATAGCCTCTCTCGCTTTCACTCCTACCACATAATGTCAGCAGGGCTACCCAACTAAACTGCTAAAGGAGCTCACATCAGCTAAAGTCAACTTGGATTACTCATATACATGCACATATGTATGTGTTACAAAGACATTATGGTATCACTACGTCCTCGCGTGCTTTCCCACTTTGAAATTGACTCGTCATTGAATACTACTACTCTCCTTTCTCTTTCCCATATATTAATACATGCTACCTATGTACATATACATGCATATACATATCAACTACATAAATACTTACAGGATGTATGTCAGAGACCACTATATACATATTATGTACATACATAGTTATGCATTGCAAGCCCCACTATTTTATGATTGTGCCTTTTGGCTTCTTAAACTTAACTCCCGAAGCTTTTACTTTACTACTACAACTACGTTCTAGCATTTTCTAGAGATGTACTACTAAAAGCCTATTATACTATAGTATACTAGCTACTACATAAATTCACATACAAGAAACATGGGTATGTTATTACTAATATGCTGTAGATATAACGTGTCAGTGTCAAAGAACTCTTTCCATTTCGCTCAATAGCGTATGTTGCATTAGAGGAGAGTTAGTGAGCCAGAGTCTAGTATAATATATTTACACGGTTTGCCTTTCCTTTCACTTTGCATTCAAGTTTCTTCACTTTAGTTAAAGTAATACATTGTTCTTGGATCCTTTCACTTTAGTATTCAAGTAGAGTCAACTCAGTCATCTTACTACGCTGTAGGCTCAACTTGATTTGTCTTGACTTGAGCCCAGTTCTTTTGACTTTTACTTTAGCTTAAACTATGTACATACAGTATCAATATGTGTAGTCTAGTTTAGGGCTAGGGTACTATGTATGAGAAAACTTTACTCAGAATTCTTATTTAGGTAGCTAATACTGTACTTATATGGAATTCCTTTATATGTTTTTGTTTTCTAAGTAACTATTCTACTACTATACTTTCTATCCTTTTTATTTTCTTGCCTCCAAACATTCCCCAATACTAATACGTTGTGAAAAGGTCATACTTCGTATCACACAACAAGTTACAAACTATTTAAACTTGCTTTTACTTCAAATTGCATGTAAGCTACCATGTGTTTTACCAAAAACCATCGGCAATATTGTGTATAGTGTAGTTTATAGTAGGAACACAAGGTACTATGTAAATTCCAATTTTAAATTTTTGCATGTTTCACTTTTGCGAACAAAAGTGATTTTTTTTCAAGTTTGACTGTTGCAAAATTCTTTGCGAACTTTTTTAACTGAGAAACTGAGATTGTGTTGTACGGCTATGCTTACCTTTCTTTTGACCTTAACCCAACCAAATAAATAATGTAAGAAGTTGTAATGAGGATGCTAGTCACTTGTTTTACTGAAAAGTAAGCACACTTTTACGAACATTTGGAAGTCAAACATTTTTTTTTCGCAGTTTTCTATTTATTATTATATGTTTACTGCATCATAGGTTTGTTGAAAAATATTAACCCTTGTTGTATTTCAATGTAAATTAAATAAAACCAGAAAGGCGTAAATGATAATATGATATGTAAGTGCTATTTCTGCGCTTTATGCATACGCATTTATTTTCTGTAAACCTAAGTATGTATTCCAGTTTTATAGCTTAATTAAATTCTGCACATGTGTGTATACTTTATTGGGACTATTAGTGTTTAATAATTGTACTGAGCATTAACCTCTATTTGCGGTAATATTTATGCTTTCCTCGGAAATAACAGTCAATTGTAATAACTAATAGACTATTACACGAGTGTATGTTTTACTGTTTTACCTACTTCCATTTAAATTGAATCACAATAGAGGCAGTACCGGGTGTGAGTGTGATAGTGCCCTACTCTATGTTATGTAATGTTTCTGGCTGGATGAAAAATTTGAGTTCATGAATGCTATTTACGTGAATTTCTCAGTGTTATTATTTTGTTATGCACTCCTAAACGCAACAAAAGAAATTAATGATACTAGTATTGCCTTCCTTCCCTCCTTTGTATTGTAGTTACTCAAGTAATATAGTAGAGCTTAATAGAACGACAAATGTGTCGTTTCTCCTTCTAACAGCACAATTTTCCAATAAATTCCTTCCCAGTTGTTCCCCAAAGACAAATCTTACGAGAAAATCCTCGTAAAACTCTAGGTGTAATATCCATACATTAGGTTAGACTGACCGTTATGGCTCGTTATGTGTAGCTTGAAACTGAGTCGTGAACTCTGTATTATGCATTACATAAACTATACGTTAGATAAAAGTAGCGGAGCGTATCAGTTCAGAAATGATACAACCAAACCAACTGTTTTCATTTCACCTTTTATAAATATCAAAGTCTACAGTTTCTATTAATTTCCCAAACACTTCTCCGGGATCTAGACAGATATTATGTAGTATGTATGCACAGTTGTAAATTATAATAATACTGTGCAGGGGTGGGTGCAGTATGGCTTTTATTGTGTGATGCAGATACGGGGCAGAATTAAATTACGGCAAAGGTTGCATCTTTGGTAGTTTATGCTTTGATACTTACATAGCAGATTTTTTTCATTTCAGAACAAATAATTCAGTTTAAACTGAGAAAGGATAAAGTTTCTTTCTATAGGATCATAGTTCAAATCGTGCATGTAATTTCTGTACATGTACAAGTTATGCTATTTTTAATTTTATAGTTTAAAATTTTTAATAATTGATTTTTGAAAAGAAAATTGAAAAATTGTGGGATCCAAGGGCATGGGGGCTAGAAATCTTTGCATGGGGGCTAGGATTTCAAAATTTCTTATCTTGGGACACTTAACAGAATTTACTAAGTCAAAATACATCATAAGTTATGTAATACCATTGCATTATTTACTATAGACAGTTTTGTATGGGTTTGCACACACATTTAATAAAATGATGGGAAATTAATATTTTCTATACATTTCTTAATATTAGATTCTGTCCATACATGATGTATAGTAAATATAAATATATAAGAAAAATAAGTTAAAGTTTTAGTTACCTGTAAATAGGTTGCTCCCCCGAGGCTTTGTCTCTAAACCAAAGAACCATATGAAGCTTGTCATCTCTTGTTGGCACACGGACGTCACAAGGAAGCTTCCCCCGACTTCCCAATACTCCTTCAACATTCATGACAGGAACTGAAACGAGAAAAGGTAAACCTACAAAAATATGCTTAGAATTTCTTTTACTGGATATATGCCTCAGAAACTCAGAGTTGCCGCTGTATAAATTGTTTTACTAGTAATTTCCGTTTGCATTAACAGCCAACTTATTTATCTCGCTGCACATCATCTCAAATCCAGTCTACTCCTCACTACTTACTGTACTTATGTACATAAATACATACTGTATACTTATCCTAAGGCTTTTGAACTCATTTTGTCATTTCCCTATCCACTTCTCCCCTACTAAAACTTTTCCTAGCAAAAACAACAGAGGCAAAAGCCAAGCCAAATCCTTTCACTTTCAAAAGTTTTGGGGACGTCCTCCATTACTGAAAATGAAAGTGCAGTGACTCTACTCAAGGCTAAAAAGTCAGGATCCAAACACATTAAATTTCATTTACTTTCCTTTCCCCAACGCACAGCATTAACATATAGGTACATTTAAGTACATTTACATACATACATACATTCTAGCTTTCAGCATCAATGGATACTACGTATGATGCTGATGGGGGAAATGCTAAAGTGAAACAGAATACTTTATAAATGTTTACCGAAACACTCAAACTCTACTAGAAAAATGTTAAAAGGCTAAAAATACCTCTCTTTGAGCATTCCAATGCATTAAGAACAAAAAATAAATTAGCGATAATTTAAAAATTCAAAGATTAAATCTGACATTCTAACACAAGCAGTTCAATGCAACAGATCTACAGATCTGCAATCTGTGTGAAGATAATCTGCAGATTTTCTCTCGGTATTATGGAATATTTAACTCTCCTCGTTCTCATTTTCCAATTTCCATTTACTTTTTAGAACATGCAAGATATTTCTTCCATCCATTTGCCTCATTATTGAATAATGGAGAAGCTGACACGAAAATCATAAAGAAATACCGACAGTTCTAATTTTTTAGCACTTTCATTCTACCACTTACCACTATGTAGCTTCACACATGGTAAGACTACTTATTGTGTTTAATCTCCCTGTTGAAAAATGGGCAGTAACACGTGCGAGTGTTTTACATAGTTAAGTATTCAGTAATCTATTATCTATTTATCTGTAGTATGTTATGCTATGCAGTACTTATGTGTGTATATTTCTGTGTTGTGTAGTGTATTATAATGAGATTCTGTTCTGTTCTTTAGTGTTGAGTTGAATGTGCTCTTGTTGTTCTCTTTCCCTTTTCCGTTACATTAGATACAAGATAAGAGTGTGAACAGCCTTTGACAGAATTAGTCGTAAATCAATGCAAAGTAAGCATCTGGACTGGAGCTGGAGCCGAAGAGTCTCTCTTTCTGTACTAAATATTTCCGACGAAATACTAGCAAAGTAAGTTCATGTATACACGCTTTAAGTTATTTAGCCAGTAGTTTATTTTCAGTTTACATTATAATCACTTGAGCAATCATTTGTATATTTGTACACAGTTTATGAATATAAAAGAGTCCATAGGCTACACAGTACAGTACATCGTACGCAGTTAATTATGAAGCAAGTTGCTCTTGAACTCTGTTATATGATAATGTGCACTATTGATGTTGCTACAAGTCAATGCTACATCTACATAATGTAACTAATCCTACACTACGTAGTTACGTAGTTAGGTAGGATGCGTATTGTAAAAATCTCATTCTCGTTTAGCTTTTATCTTGTAAACTTGTAACGAAATTCATTCGAGAATAGCAAATGAGGTGTAATGTAAATGTTGCAAAGGATACTTCGCAAGAAAATGGACAGGTATTACTAATACATCAGCATGATGCATGAAGTGAGAGAAAAGAATCGCAGAAATATCCGGAGGGGATTTCCAACAGCTCAAAAGGCCCCATGTAAACAAGACAATTTCGAGTCGGTACAGTACGGAGAAAAATCTCTTGAATATATTAGAAGCAATGTGCAAAGTCATCTAAATAAACTTGCACTGAGAAACTATGAGTTATCTTTAGTTGGGATCCAAATTATATTCAAACTTCTCTAACTGAATACAGGCACCGACCCAAGACTCAACTTTCGTGAATAATCTAATGAATTGAAGATGCGTCGCTATTTACTTATTTATCGTAACCATTTTGACATTTATAACAACTATAGTCTCTAAGCTATGTAACATTGCATAAAATATATGATATAGTATCATTAGCACCTTCGCTATGTATTTATAATAACACTAAAATAAGCAAGCTAAAGATACATATCCCTGTAAGAATCTATAATTAGCTAAAGTTGCATAAGTAGTGCCTAATAGCATGATAGGGGTTTCCTTACCAGCCATAATGAGTATATTATGCCTATATTATTCATTATGAAGTTGCAAAGGCCTTTGAACTTCTGAGGAATTTCTATAGGTTGCTGCTAAAGTTAATGGGATTGCTTTTACATATTTTACACTAAACTAGATTGACTACCCAACCGTGGCCATATTCCAGCGATAGAAATCAATATTTCATATTTCAGGCTCAATATCGTTTTGGCTAACTAAATAAATCCGCGTGAATTAATTCTACCCTTAGGACTAGTCCAAATGCTATAAAGGATCCCTAAATCTGACTCTAAAAATTTAAATTTTCAAGTGCAAATTGATGAAAATTTACGATCTACAAATTTTCGACTATAAATTCTAGTAGTAATAACAAATTCATAAAGGGTACTAGATTAATACATAAAATGGCAATCAGGTTTCTATAGTTAAAATGGTACAATGTCAACATATTCCTAATAATTAGATCGTTTAAATGCTTAATTTGACAGATTTGGCTAGAGTACAGGTTTCAAGTAATTTTGCACCTAAAATTCGCAAATTACAATTTTGCAATTTGAGTTTGCCAATGTACTATGTACCTCAATATTTCCATTTTGCTATATTGCACTGTGTATCTACTATTTTCATAGTACTTTGAATATAATATTCTTACTGCGCACTTTCTTGACACAGTTGCAAAATTTTAATATGCTATTTATGGCGAGCAACCAACAAAGTCGACTTTGACTGACTGAACTGAAAGTTTCCCCCTTCTGCCTTGTCTTGCCTTAGTTTTTGATAAGAATCAGTCTGGTCTAGTAGTCAATTGAGCGTTTGAACGGGAACAGGAAATCATCTCATTTCTCTCCAAATAAGCCCATAACAAAACTCTATAGAACTCCAAAGACTGTAATTTTGTGAGCATCAAAGACACAGTAAGCTGTTGATTCAATCACTTTCAGAACTACTATTAAGCAGCCTACATTCGTTCACAGGTTATATATTGCTCCCATTTTCCATATTTTGACACAAGAGAAATACGTGGACAAAAAGAACTACTGTACAAGTATTATGTATTGTAGGAATATTAACATTTGAAGGGATTTACTTCTATTCTATATTCTATACTATACTTAAGCAACCAGGTAAAAAGAAAGTCTGAACCCTTAACTGTATCAACATAAAAGGTATTTAACTCAATGCACGTACTTATACTAGTATAATGTAGTGCTCTTAGAAGATTTGGCATTAATGTTTGTCTCCGTACCTAAATAACACTCCCCTAAGCATTGAAAAGCTAGTAAACTCCTTTTTATACTCTAAAATCTGTATTTATCAGATGTAGTGGACTGGGGATAGTGCCAAGTTATAAATAAGCTTCATCAAATAAACTTATTTAAGTTAAGATAAGCTTTCATCCTTAAGTAATGCATTGGGCTGATTGCTGGGGTAAGCTAAGGCTAAATTAAATGCACTGTAAATGGTAAAAGACTAAGGCTGAGTCAAGTGAACTGAACTCCCAAGGAAATCATCAACTTGTCGTTGTCTCAATAAATATATGTACAATAGCAATGAACTTGTTTACCCAGCCCAACCTGCCTGCTTGAACTTAAAACCACAAAATCTTCCTTTCTCGTAAAACATGTCCATTCAGACAAATCTCAAGGCAATATACTCACATACAAAATATAATCCATAGGAATGCTGCCTTTCAAGGAAGTTATATTTAGGCATTCATCGTTCGCTGTCCAGAAAGTTGTATCTCCCTCATCTGTACTTTTACTACTATAATTATCTCTCTGTGTATTAACTATTTCCGAAATTAAAGCTATTTTCGAAACCCATTTTTAGTAAAGTCTCATATTATAATCCGCCCTAGGGCTACTGCATGGACTGACATTGAGTACAATAATGAAATGTAAATAAAAGATCCTTCGCCTATACATATATACTACTACACTTATAAAATAGCTTTTCGAGAACTATGTAGTAAAATGTATCTGTATAGTATAGTAAACTATTTATTTCAATCCAGACAAATATGCTGAGTTTCTAAACAAATGAAGCAGATGCTTCGCTATGTGAATCAAGTTCTTTCGGAACCAAACAGAAACTGAGATTACATTAGTTTATACTATAGTTAACAGAGGAATGAGTGAATGCGGGAAGTCCAGAGAAGTGGAGAGGAGAGGAGACCAGGGAACGTCAAACCAAAGCCAAAGCCAAAGCCAAATTCAACCAACAAGGGTCCTTCTCAAGTTCTTGTGTAAGAGTGTTGAGTGGATCTCATCTCGACTCTTCCATTCTCACTTATCTTTAGCAGAATTGTGGATAGAAGGATGTAGATGTATAAATAGTTAGTAGGAAGACATATTTATATGCAATCCCATCGCACACAATTACAATCAACTCGGTTTTGGAATGTTTAGTCGTTCTCTTGCCTATTGCATTGCATTTACGCTATTCTACAATACACACAAGCCCTTGGTTCTTGTAAACATTTCTCCCATTCATTCCAATTCCCGAGGAAGGAGGAGAAGGAGCCAAAGCCACATACATAGGTACTATGGCTTAAAAACCATATAAACAATTGCTGAAAAAGCGAGACTGGAGATGAAGATGAGCTTATGGAGGAAGAAATAGAAGAAGGAACGATCTCTTCCCATTCTCTTTCTCACTCCGTAAATTTAAAACAAAAGTCCTGTGTAGAATTCCACGTTGTGTTCTATGTACCTATAATGTGTGTTATGTTATGCCAAAAGGAAACCAAAGAAGTGTACTGTAGTGTAGTAGGGTACAGCAGTTTTAAGTAAAGTGAAGTGCAGTACAGTAGTCATAGTCAGAGTTAAGGAAACACAAGGAAAAGCAGTAAATCCAAAGAGCCTAATACCAACAGAGAAACTCTTGTAATGTAATTCAATGCAATGCAACCCATGAATTTAAATGGGCTGACGAGTTTCATCCTTTTCCCTATAATAGCTCTGTAAAGTCTGTATCTCTTCTGTGGTTCTGGTCTGGTTCTGGTTCTTAGTTCTAGCTCAACTGTATTTGTTCTTCTTCTTCTCTACACATTCATGTATCTTTCATCAATCTTCTTTTCCTTCTATCCCCTTTCCTTACCTTACCTTAACATAACTTGTTCCAATGTCATGCAATGTTCCTAAGTATTATATTATCTTGTCTGCCTCTGCCATGCACTCCTCCTATGTGTCTGTTCTGTCTACTTAATACCAAGTTCTTCTATATTCTAAGGATAATGTTATGCATGTACCTTTTGTATGTATGTATGTATACGAAGTGCTTTAGTTTGTTTGTATTTGTAGTTGTACATACTTACAGTATGCAGTAGGGTAGTAGGTACGTACATGAAATAGTATTGCAATTGGAAGGTTCCTGATTGCAGAGACTCCACTTTACTCTTTATTTATATTAGCTTTGTAGCATGTTGGGTAAAATCTTCAATACTAGTGCACTATTATATGCAATAAAAGTATATAAGAATAAAAAAAGTAAAATGCAGAGCTGGAGTGGAGATCTAGGTACTTTGTATTGTATGTTATGGCCAGAATATCAATATTGCAGAACCCAAGTAGAGAATTCAAAGCCTAACAACTTGATACTGCATTTCTCATGGGATACAATTACCTACCTAATATTTCCATGTCTTGTTGACTTAGAACAGCGATTTCTTTTAGAGAATCCGACTTCCAAGAGCAAACTACATTACTATATATGTACATACAATACAGTATCTTCTATTATTCCACTATATCTATAAGTACAGATAGTGAATAGCTACTAAATAACTATTACATATATATTTCATGGGAAATGCACTGCGTAGTAAACAATACATTCCACTTAGGATCAGGCGCATACATTCGCACCCGTATGCCACAGAGATCATTTGGTAACGACTAGGGAAGAAACAGAAATCAAGATAAATTGTCAAACTTCTGACAAATATCTTTGCATAACTAATTAAATGATGCTGACTCAAGCACATAATGTGGCTATACACACAATACAAATAATCTGTCTTATGAGATAACATCTGCTTATCTATACTCTGCACTTGGTTATTTGCATAGCTCAAATTATTGCATCTCCAGTGTTGTATATATCAATTACAAGTTTTTTACTAGCCAAAATACCAATGTGTGTTACAATAAATGTGTTACAAAGGCTATTGCAATCAGTAAATACATTGTAGCTTCACCGTCACCGTACAATCGAATTTTTCCATATGTTATCCAGGAAAACGAAAGTATTTTGACTTTGACTTTGGAGTTTGGACAGTCGAGCCACCGATCGTTTTCTGATTAACGCACATTAGATACCATGTAGCAGGTACTTAAAGGAATGTATGTTTTGTATATTTACATAGGTAGTTTTAGCAGTACCATAGAATCCTTCTGCCATTAGGTACTGCAAAGGCCATTAATTGTTGGCCGTGAAATTCCATAGAACCGCAGGCATTTCCAATTTTCAATATCATTAACTTACCTTTATCTATGTAGCCGTAGTTAAAATCAGAGTTTATAGCATAACATAAAATTGTTTTTCCCTGTCAGCGTAAATTGCCGCAAATGTCTGTTTGTTAGTCAAGCGAGCAAATACAATTAATGTCAATTATTCAAATTCAAATTATTCACATCCGCACAGTAGTTTACTGCTGAAATATAGTGGAAGTTGTCTTGTACAGATAGTAAGGCATACATACTTCATACAGACACCAAGTACTTGTTTTACACATACAGTACAAGGTAATAAACAAACTAGAACAATAACCCTGTAGGATTTTACATTATTATGGTACACCAGTAGTATATCTTGCTTGAAAGATATATTTATACAGTACACTGCATATGCATTCTAATCGCTTAGGTGTGTTGTTGTACTGCATAGAGAGAGCAAAACTCGTCATTATTTGTACTATCTACTGCATAGTACAGTAGTAGCTGAATCTTATATCCATTTTACTATTTTCAAGTAATATGGAGATAGAGTTAGAAGATTGCTTCCTTTAGAAGTAAATTAATGCTTGTAGCATGTATTTGTATGTGAACTTCTATGGAAGATCACATATGTGTGAGATAATTTACAATCTAGAATCTGGAGGAACTAGACTAGATTATAAATTGATGGATTAAAATTTAATGCCTGCGCAAGATAACGTCTGCTGCAATGCAAGAACAATGAGAGGACAAGAATCTTTGTTGTTTGTTCTCGTAAACGGATGTACTCTAAGTATATATCTTTCTTGTCAGCTTATGTACATTCTTATTCCTACTATGTACTATATATAATACTTATAACAGTACTGTACGGTAACTAAAGGTTGGATCGTTTAGCGTCTGGCTGGAAACTAGAGTAGAATAGAATGGATTACTCTACGGAATAAACTTTATACTGTATTGTATTATAGCAATGCTATATAGAGTAAAGAGTTGAATGATGAAATGTATTATAGTCCCCAGCTTTGCTTTTGCTGCACTACTATACTGTTGATATACGTACGTACTACTACAGATACATCATCACTGGGGTAATGCAGAAACTTTAACTCCCCGAAACATGTACGGCCTAAATATTAGAGGAAAATCCCAAAAGTTGTCTTCTGGTTTGTAGTTAAGTCTATCACACTTTGGGTTAGACACTAACATGAGACACTTTGTACCTAAATATGGTTTACTATTGTATACTGTATAGCCCAGAACAGGGTATGTTGTAAAACATTCACATTCACTCCCAGAATGCAAGCCAAACGGGAAATCAATGTTTTCCGCTTACGTTACTCTGAAGGACTAATATTCGGGTCAATTCCCTCCAATCCAATAAGAAATGTACAAAATACTACAGAATCTAGTATAGTGTCCCATATATTTTCATGGTTCACTTTCCATTGAACATGCTTTAAAAAACAATTCAACATTTTTATCAATAAATAAATACTAAACCCTACTATTTTATGTACCAACATTAAGTAACACACTCTTTCGATCATTTTATTCTCATAATTGATTTATGCATAACTTTTGTATTGCTAAGTTGCAGAGAGTAACACTAAGAAAATAAATCTGGTAGGCAGCTCCATTACTATGGTTCTGCTATTTATTTACCTTACGTTTGATGAAGAGATGTGCACTGTGCACTGGTATAATAATCAATTCTCATAAAGGATTTGAAATGAAAGCCAAAAGAGGTTAAATACAGTAATGGTCGGAGAAAATATGTTTTTTCTTACTTCCGTGAACCATATTTCAATGTGAAAGTGGCTTTCGCCGGAAACATAACGCCTCAAATCGTCTGCATCTTGACTCGACTTTCCCTTCGTTTTTATTGCAATCCTATTTTTCTCTTTCGCACTTTTTCTTCCTTTCTTCCGCTTGCTCTCCCCCTTCTGTCAAGCTAATATATCTATACAGCATTTACTATATGCACGCAGCAGATCTGCATCCGTACGTTCATCTATCCTTACTATAGTCGTAGTACATAGTGTCGCTTTATTTTTGTACTTTCTTCAAATAGATTCATGCAAATATTTTTGCTTTACAAACATTACATAGAACAGTCTCCTATGCTGAGAAAATGTCAACGTATTTTCATCCCATTGGAAAACATTTCCCTAAAGTTTGAGATGTACAAACTACTATTTTCAAGTATTGTATGCATTCATCTTATTGGTTATCAAAGAAGCTAGCATCTACGCATTAATCTACATAAATAGTAAAGTAATTTTAATTCTTTGTCAGTTAAAAAACAACAATAATCTTTAAAATCACAAAAATTCATAAGGAATGAGTTTCAAGGAGCAAACGATAGGATTTAGTTTAATTTAACTAATCTTAGTAAAAGTTATGCTGGGAAGTATACTATACTCAAGTGCAAATAAGGTAGAAGAGTTGTTGCAGCCTCGAGGTAAATCGTGTAACTTTTTTCCTAGTACATATCTCACCCACACAATGTACAGTAGACTGTATGGGATAGCATAGTGCAATTCAATGAACATTATTTACATTGGGCTCTTTGCGCACACACTTATAAATATTGTGTAGCTATGTAATGCATGTTTGTATTTTTATTTTCCTTCTTTAACCGCGTAAATAATGTTAGCAGAGAAACATAACGTGGTCTAAAGACATAATATATATACTATGTATTATATATAAGTATAAAAAAGAAAATGTTTCAACAAAAGTGGTTGAGTTGGAAAGGATAGGAATGAACGAATGTCTTGGTTGTGCAGATAAAAGGACCGTAATATATCATTGCCCTTTAAACGAAGAAATAAGTTATTTTCCGCACTTTTATATACACCATCTCACATTTTCCCCATTAACAGGAAACTCGTTGCGCTGCATTGCCCTGGCTCTGGTCTGGTCGACGTGACTTTTAGTCACTCACCTAAGTTACTTATTACACATCAGCCCACAATGCGGAAAACCTACACATCTTCACAAAGGTACCTATGGAACCTTCGTCTAAACCAAACTACTACCACACCACGCCAGACCACGACACTTCACCGTTCACCCTAAGCATCTTACATACTTTCCCATTTGCTTTCTTCCCTTCTTCTTTCGAAACTTTACTTTCTGTCGGTCGCACAGACTTTTTGAGTTAAGTTTCACGCTTTCCTGTCCTGTTATGTCGTGCCCTCACTATTCCGCACTCAGAAATCCCAATCAGGAGTAGAAAAGACCAAAAGTTCTTTCCCTTTGACTCTACACTCATTTGCTCATAAAATAAAGTCCCTTCCACATAACATATCACTCCTATTCCCTAATGGCATTTCCCCACATCAACCTTACCTTATCTATTCAACATGTTCATTTATACAGACACAAATGCAGAATTATTAGCTGGTCGTGGTCGTTTTTTGTAGTCACTCCTTTTCTAAAGTTTTATACGTAAGAATTAACACGAAAGGTTCATTTTCCCTTTTCCCTGGATTTTTTTGTTAAAAATGCAATTTTTATGGCTGTGGACCAATTAATACGAATTATAAGGACCGCCGCTTGGAGAAATTAGTTTCCAATGACATTTTGCATTACAAACACTTGTGTAATAGGTTCATGTGATTTTTGACAGCTGAGAATAGAATAAGAGCTCATGAGTTAATGACGAAGTAGAACAGTCGCTTGTTAGCGAAATGAATGAACGGTTTCAGTTACGTTGTTACGAGGTTACGGCTATGTAGCCATGTATGGTATGGGTGAAGGTTCCTACTATCTACGCATATGTCACCCGATTGCTATTGAAAGGAAAGGGAGTCCATGAAAATAGGACGATCAATATTTGATTTCTTAGATGTGTCTTGAGACAAAGCAATTCAGTGTCAAGCTGAAACTCCCCGCTGAGGAATGTCACGAAACCACAAAATTCCGTTTAATCGAAAGCTATTGATCATTCCCTCATCGTTAACAATCGCCATTAATAATGGGCAAGATTGGCTACACTAAAATGCCCAGAAATCAGTAAGTGAAAAGGAAGTGCTTACGGGAAATAATAAAACGATTGACGTAATCGGAGCTTTTAATAGACATTAACTATGGGAATGGGGACCTTTCTTGTTATATATAGTTTACATTGCGACTATGTATAAGTATATGTTACTGTTGGAGAAAACATAGTTTCTACTTTCTGCGTACTACAAATACTATAATATATCTTTTCATTGTACTGTAGTGTATGTGCATGTAGCGGAATGTTGAAATCAAAATGTTTGAAAATTTTCTCTGTTTGGTTGTCTAAGAACAATAAATAAGAAAAGAGTATTTTCAATTTATTTATCTTCACAACACAACTCCTACACTACGTCAATAGCTTTGACATTGAGTGACTTACGATTAAAAGTGAACAAACTCACATATTATACACATTGTATTCCATTCTAGGGATAGTTGGAGTGCTATTAGGGAAAAACAAAAACAAACTGTCAGAGAAAGTAGCGAAATATAATATCAAACGCTAACATTGAAGAAATTTTAGCACAGGCCAGGCCAGAGCGGGGCACTTACATTAACGAATTTACCGGAAGTCTTCAAATAGGAGGCTTGCTTACTCTAGTCTCAAATTGGACTTTTATTTCTAACCAAATTTAATCCTTGAGGGACATTCGAAGAAATATAAATGTAAGTAATGTACTAACAAAAGTCCTGAAGGATAAATATCCATGCTTTATGATGTGATATGTGTTGTGCGTATATAGTTTACGTTTTTCCGTAGGTACATCCGAATATTTATACGCATATGTTTTGTATGAAAGTGCACATTGAAATAGAAAGAATAATATTTGTACTGTAGACAAAAATAGTTGAGCTGGAGTTAGTCAAAGCAAGTCAAGCCGAGTCAAGTCAAGTCTGAGTCTAGCCAACTCAAACTCAAGTCAAGAAAGAGGAGACATGATACAGAGTTAAGTCAACTTGAGTGAGATCGTAATAGGAAACCCTCTAAGGCACCCTACTTTTGAGTTTTTATTACTTTTACGCACAGGCTTCCTAAATTTTCCATATTTTATTGAAGAGCGCATTATATCCCGGCACAACAGTTCAGTTAGGCGAGACTGGGAAATAAGTGTATTATATTATAGTACATAGAGATAGAGGAACTTGGTATACATAAATGCGGCGGAACGCCTTCCTCTCTTATGTGTGTGTGTGTGTGTGTGTAACATAAAGATTAAAGATATGATAGGAGGAAAGAAGAAGGACGTGCCATTTGAAAAAGTTCTTCATACATACCATCTCGCATCTCATCACGCTTCATATGTCACAAGTAACAACCAACTCAAGTTTAACTTGTGCAAAATCACAACCAATACTATGCATTAAGCATTTACGTAAAAATATGTATCCATACGCATGTAACGCACATATTATATATATGTACTGTGTATACATACCTAAATATATACTTTACTTACATTACAACATAAGGAAGATAACTTCTTCCGTTCACATTGCATTTCAATAGGGTTGGCTGATTCTGGTTGGGGTGCCTCGAAGTGCTCTCTTACAACATTTTCTTGTGCAATTTGGATGAGGTTCCCTCTCTAACACACTCACATAAGAAATACTTCTTCGTAGAAACATTCTACGCTCTATCTTTCATTGCTTGTCTCCGTTCTTATAATTCCACATCATATACAAAACGATTCATCTCAACTCAACTGAATTGAACTCACAATCAGGACAGAGTGCAGCGAAAAACATACTGTAGACATAATGTCAAAACCCACCATCTCATATGTAAACGAAACCTAAAATACCCTATCTAGAAATCAGGGAAATACTTACACGCAGGTTTTTGAATAATTTTGCGCTTCATTCGTTATAAGACACAAGTTTGTTGAGAACCTACCTATAAGGGTTAAATCACTCTAAGATGTTAAGTCTTCATACTAAAGACCATATTTTTGTGAGAGCAAACTTTGCATAGTACGAGTAGAAAATGCATGATACTGCATGCAGTGTTTCTGTTTCAAAAACTCAAGACAGTGCAGTGGAATTGGAGATTTTTCACCTTTAAGTTATAGAGAGGTTTCAATTTTTATTATTTCTAGGAAATCCAGATTGACTCCGTAAAATTTGCATGTTGCTAAATTATTGAGACAGTTTCTGGAGGAAAGGATTTGAAAATGAGATGTTTTGTTTTGATATTAGACTGACGATATTTATGTATGCAATAATGTATAGTTCACTTAAATCAAGAGAATCTAGGCAGACATAGCCATCATGCGAATCTGGCTCAGCTTTTTCATCTCATCCTATCTCAGTAAGTTAGACTCGACTTGTCCTGAGTTGAGTTACAAATATTTCCAGTTTTTAGTTTTCCTTCCTAAAGGAATCTTTCTCATGAAAAATTCAGCAGAAGTTTCTATCTGTTCTGTTCGCATTGCAGAACTGTAGTTATTATAGTGTGCCTTATGTCCTCGTTTCAGTTGTATTTATGTATCACATAATGCACAGCTTCTGTGTTCTTTCTTTCTTTTTCGCTACAAATAAAAGCTACTACATGCTATCATACAACTATCATCAAGGACATACATACTACTATCTAACTAAGTATGTAGTCTAGTCTTCTCTCGCTCAGTAACCATTGTGTACATACAATAGTACAATAAATGTATGTCTAACGATAAGCAAATGTGCAAAAGACACAATGCTTATTGTTAACTCTTCTGCCTTTTTCCCACTTAGATACTGTTAATGCAATACGATATTACAGTAACGCATAGAGCACTCTGGAAAATAATAATATAGCAATTCTCAACACTATTCTCTATATATGTCTATGTATTCTGACAGCACTGGGTGTGTCTACTGTCTACTCTGTTATATTATAGGCACTAAAACTACTGTAGACTCAACTCAAGTACTATTTCATTTTATTCCATTTTTCAACGAAATAGAAATCTCACTCAGCTCACTTACCCTTTATTCTTCCTCTTTTTCTATTTCATTCTTTTATATTCGTTTCGTTAAGTTTGCTTTTCATTATTCTTCCTTTGGCATTGCTTCCTTGCTTCCTCTCCTTAGCTTTGTCTGCCCAAGTCAACTCAAGTCAAAGCCAACCAACGAAACCATTCCGTATTCTTTCTCAACTGCTAGACTCCCTACTTTTTCTATGCCAACTAATTAAGGCCATTACCATACAAAATGTTTCATGCTCATTTCCACAATTCTCTAGCATTCATTTCATATTCTACATGTGAAATGGAATTCCTTCTGCTTGCTATGTTACAGTGGAGAATCCATTGCATCTCATTTAGCTTTGTTGGAAGTTATAATAACTAAGTAGGTACTTTAACGTAAGAAACTACATTATACATAAGATAGCCAGAACTAATCAAATATTTGGGGTCTGAAGTGGCTCAAAGGCAAGCAACACATCATGTGATGTACTTATTATATGTATCGCTTAGTAAGTTAATGACGTTTCCTACTAAAGAAATAAAGATTTACTGCTTATACTAGAAACACTTCATCTCTACAAATATTACAAATATTTTATTTAAGATATTTAATTAAGGAAACTCTAAATAATGATTATGAATATACACATGTACACAATTTTACAGTATGGAAGATAATTCTGAAACTGATATAGAGAAACATGCCAAAACAAATCTACACTTATTATTATGAGGAATTTTATTAATCACTCTAAAATTAATTTGTCGGTGTACAATTATTGAAGATTTTGTAAATTGTCAAAAATAAAAAAATGTTAAATACTCAGGCAGTGAAATTGGGAAAATCAAATCTCTGTTCGAAATGCGCAAATATTAAGCGACAAAGAGGAGTCTATGAGCAATTGGTAATGCCACTGCATTATTTTACAAAAGATTCTTGAGCTACAAGAAGAGACGTATGAATACTCAGTCAATGGGAAAAATGGTTAGCAATGCTAATCAATTGTCAATTATTCTTATGTAGGGCACATCATACTATATTTACATGGTCAGGTTATGCTAGAGAGAAAAACTGATGATAGTTACGACACTTTATGTACATACACATAAATAATATCATGAGTACCACAATTTCATCTTTAAATTTAAGTAAAAATATTTACATGTTACATATTACAATGTATTCATAGTATGCATGTAAATGTACTATAGTTGTACTTAACATCTTCAAAATCATGAACACGACACATGTTACTGTATTGTGCTAACTGCTATGTATATCTATATTTTTATGAAAATATTCTTATGTAATTACTGGTTTATTATATCTCAGAAATACTATGTAATACGTAGAAATTCATACCCAATTGCAGCTGTCTTTGCTTAGTAGGTAGACACATCTCATATATAGTCATGTCATAAGTGAGCTTACATACAAACAAATTGGAAGTCTAATTGGAAGAAGCTTTTGTCTTATCTTGCATGTCATAAATAAATTTTTCTATTAATTTTTATATCTTGAGTTTCTCTGCATTCGCAGATCTGCACTTAGTAAGCTGACGTATGTAAATCCTGTGCAATTTTGAATATTCAAGGTAACGTGCTCGTCGAGACTCGTCTCATGCATACATAGTAATGCTGCGTAGAAAAAATCATTAAACCCCTATAAGGCATATACTGATTCAAACGAGATAAAATAGTAGTGTGGGTATCTACTATGGTCTACTACTTACTATATGTAATGTATAAACCAGTATGTCTTTTTTGTCTCTTGTACATGAGTATGTGGAGAATAAAAAGATAATATGGGATACTTTGTTAGAGACAAAGATATTTATTATGCATAAAATAACAACATTGCATTCAGGTCCTAGTTTTGTGTCCCATTGGAAGTTAGCATTGCGCTGCGTGTTATATTAACTCTTTTCTCTGTAGCTTCATCCCAATATTTTGCCTTCTCTCGCATGGTTATGGTTATATTATACTACTAGAAACATGTGCATGTATATTTTACATCTTTTCATTATGACGAAACACATCAGAGAAAAGATGTAGATGAAGATAGTTTTGCTGCAGTATATTTTACATAATATCTCCAACTTGTCTGCACTACGTTAAGTTAGTTACTTACTTTACTTACTTAGGTTAGTAAATAGATGCACACAGGATCCCACAATGTTAAGTAAGATTCAGCAGTGAGTTGAGTTGATGTTGATGTGAGTTAACTAAGGCTGAAGGAATAAACTAAAGTTGAGATGAAAATCTATGAAACATGAAGTATGCATGAAACTTTCATGTAGCATAATAGTCAACCAAACCATGCCATGCCAGCATAGCATAACAGCAGCAGACGAGTATCTTCCACAGACAATTCCTTTGTGTGTATTTCATTCTTGGTGTAGTTTCCTTCCTAAGTTTCCTACATTATTATGGCTATGAATGAACTTTAGGTTTACCAGATATCCTCTTTACGTTTCGTTTACATTTAGATCACTCCACGCTCCTTTACTAACTAAAAGACAGGGACAGGGACAGAACAGGACACCTAACTAAACTAAAGTTCTACTTTTGTGTCACTCCTATATTATTACATATATCTCTACATATACGCTATGGCACTAACTAATACTAGTAGTAATACTAAGTAAGTAATAAGTATATTATGCGAATGTCGTGTCGTGTTCTTGTGATAGTGATAGTAATACTCATCCGCCAGACTTACTTGACCATGCACTTCATTTCACTTCATCTAATATACCTTAGTGCCACCACTACGTGCAATAATAATAAAGCACCTATACATAAGACCAAAACGAGAATCATTATACAACTATGTTGAATATTTAGACACAAAACCTACATAGCACTTTCCTTTAAACGACTAGCGCTAATGCATAGGTTGTGGAACATTAGTTGGACTCAGTCCAGAAATATATTCATTGCCCTTCTTTCTCAACATCCTTTCCAGTTTATACCTTCTTGTCACACGATTCCAAAAATTGTCATTTGACACGGTTGGGAAAATTTTCCGCAGTAGAAAAGAGATAGTCAATGAAAAGCAATGACTGCATTGCAATTCGCAATTACAAATAACATTTCTATTTTTACTTTTTCAAGAACAATATGGGAATTATCGATGTTTAATCTACATTAATATATTAGGAAGTAAATTTTCAATTCGTGCATTAAATTATAAATTGGTTAAAAGTGACTCAAGAATTCATTTTTGCAATTATAACATTTCTATTTTTAATTTTTCAAGAACAAGAGATCTCTCATGTCGATACTTAATCTGCATGAATATATTAGACAGTAAATTTTCGATTCGTGCATTAAATTATAAATTGGTTAAAAGTGAACCAAGAATTAATTTTTGAATATCCAATATAAATTATCGTCAATTTCAGTTGGGTACTTGCATTCCTCATCAAGAGATCTCGAAATCATCTCCCCTCTCCAATTGATAACCAAAATATAATTTCCTCGCTTATTACGCAGTACTTTACTTTAAATTGAAGAATTTTTAATTAAAAACTCTGGTATTAGAACAACATACTTAAATTCAATGTTGTCCTGCCCGCCCGCTTGAATTACACTCACCTGATATACGTATAATAGTTAATTAGGTCAGAACAAACTGAAACTGCTTTCTCTTATTATTATGAACATTTTATTTAATCCGCCGAAATGCTTTGCTACGTAACTGTAGACTGTAGGTGGTATCCATTTCGTATTTAAATTTTTATATACAAAAAATTCCAGGGCTAAAATAGCTGTAGTCATTTTTATCTTTCAAATATTTTCAGCAGTCTACATTCTACATTTACACACATCTAGTCCCCATAACAAGTTTAGCATGAAGCCTGTAAACAATGTGCCATATATAGTTGAATAGGCCTCCTACTTATGAATGACTATGAGACAAGAGACAAAGGAAGAGTGAGTGGGATGAAAGTAAGTTAAGTAAGCAAAACAAAGTAAGGGAGCTAAAATATGTAGTCACTCGACTGTTGAAGTTTTAATTAAACACGGATTTAATTATCTCTTTTACCTTCTTTTTCTTCTCCTACAGCAATTGTGTGATTACATGCCTAAAGTTAGTTGCCAGTGCTAGCCTAGCTACTAGTGAGCTACCTCAATCTGACTAATATGCAAGGTCCTTCCTTTAGCTTCTCTATCTGTCCACAGCACACGGTACATCCATTTTTCAAACAGAAATTTAGCTACCGTACATACATAGGATACTACATTACATGTGTGCACAGCACACGAGGAAAATAATATTTTGTACACATAATCCCTATGTAGGAGTAGAATTTCTAAAAGTCCAGGCCAGGCCATGCCAGGCTTGATTTTCTAACTACTGAGCCAACATTACCGCTAGTGCCAACAAAAATAAGTATGTTACTCCCTTTGAGTCTTCACTACAGTCTACTGTCTATGTATGTAAACTACACAACAATTTCCAAGTATTTTCCTCTGTCTATGAATAATGTGCTTAGAATAGGAGTAGTTACCTATTTAGTAAACACTTTAGTTATCTACATTATATTCCGTTCTTCCTTTGGTTTGCTTTCATCTAGTCAACAAGAGAACGAGTAGAATTTCATAGGAATGCACGGTGCAGATAAACTTATACATTATATTACATCAGCATCTACACTCATTCCTAAATGAATGAGTTAAAGCCTCGGGGACTTCTTCCCAGCCCGTCCCGTCCAGTATATCACATGAATTCCGAGTCAATTAGGACGTTACAATGCAATACAATGACATGCTTTTGCATCAGCTATGAAACACCATGATAAATTCTCATTCAGACTTAAATTCGTCTGCGCTTATATAATTGTATCTACCTATATGTTGTTTATTTATGTATACACAGAGACTACTAAGAATTCCAATAGATAAAGACTGCTGGCTGTACTTATGTACATAATACTTACTTTAGTTGTACTACACATAATGGCAGTAAGTATTAGTCAAATTATTCATCATGTATGTGCAGAGTCATTATGTACTACATTTACGTGATGTAAATAAACTAAAATGTAGCGCAGTGCGGTCACATAATTCTATAAGCACTATACATTATTACAACTTTATTCATATACTTTATCCACAGCCACAGTAGTACTACAGTCAGCAATTCCCTAGTCAAATAAATATATCTTCCTTATAAATTCTAACGTATGAGCTCATCATTTATCTTTATGCATAGATAGATGTAATATTTGTCACTGAGACTGAAGCTAGTGCTTCTAACACTTATTTTGATTCATTCTTTTACTGGCATGGCATGGCACGACAAATATTCACTCACAAGATAAAAGTTGAACATTGAACAAAGAATATATTTTACTTTTTACATTCTATTTACTAGAATTTAATTTAAGAAAAGAAATTGACAGTACTTACACTTACTCTCACTTTTATATGCATTGCATTAGATATTCAGTATGTAGAATGTGTAAGTAAAAGTAATGGATATTAGGAGTAGTATATTAGATTACGTATTGTATGAAAAGTAATGTTGGGATAAAAAATGAAATATAGTGAAATATTGCCAAAAGCAAATGCACACTGAGTCAGTGGACTGGAGTGTAGGATACCAGGAGCAGTGGCGGCGTTGTTGAAATAGAGATATGAAATGAGATTAAAGTTGTGCATTGTATTTATATAGAACATATAGTGGTGTGCAGTATGAGTATGAGTATGATGAAACTATGTAAAGTATCTGTATTGTAGGATAATATTTGTATGTGTGTAAGCTGACTGGCTGGCTGTAGGCACGTAAAGGATATTATAATAATGTCTTTAAAGCTTCTTATGCAGATGCCGATGTGATGTGAGGGTAGTAGTAGTAACAATAAGAGCGCCTACTGCCTACTGCCTACCTAACTTATAGTTAGTCGCTTAGGGCTTTCCTACAACTAAAATAACATCACAAAAGTATCGCATTGTGACATAACATAACGTAAACTAACACAAAGTATATTAGCCACTGTAAAAATCTTATATTTATAGAGCAATGCTCTAGTAAGGCTTAGAACTAACTTTATTGTGTACATGTATCTCTTTCCTTGAATGCCTTATACTCCCTACTGCCTACCATACCACCCATCATTATTTCTTCTGTAGCAATTTACCAATATAAACACGAACTTATACATACAACAGTAAGTAGTAAGTGTAAGTATGTATAGCATCAAATATTACACTGATTACTCTCTGCTCCATTTTCAACACACTAAATTGCTAGCAACATAACCGCATTCATAAAAACCGGAAAAGAATTATCATTGCTTTGTCTATACTCATTTACTTTTTATCTCTCTCTCTCTCTGAAAAGCGTACGCTTCACTTATGCTCTTAAGGAAAGTTGAAAGCCTTAGCTTTGTGTACTGTATATGTAGCTTAGTTGTAGGGATACAGTCTACTGTATAGTTTTGTTAGTTAGCTCATGTTGCGTTATGTTCAATGTTCATCCTATTTCTTGCTACAAGGCAAACGTAAAGGAAGAACAAGAACTCGTTAAGATATAAGACATTTTGTTCAATTATACACATTACGCTTGTAGTTGGCGATCGTCGTCTCTTAATTCTTTTTCCTATACATTACTTTCTCCATGGGCGTAGCGGAAACTAAATTTGGGTAGGTTGACGTTGACTACCCTGCGTTTCCTGTCCTGAGAACTAATCCTAAGCTTCTTACATTATTTTTACTATGCAATGTAATCCTTTAGTTTTTGTTTACAAATATTTGTATACATCAAACCTAGGTACTTATGTATGTAAATGTAATTTAATAGGTAGCATTGCCACCATTAGTATTTCGTCTACGTCCCCTGTTTGCATTAGTGATAGAAGAACATTGAGTTTAGTATTTACTACTTACATACATAGTGTTACGCTTAAATACCCACATGTACACAAACGTTTTTCATTCTAAGTCATTTATTTAGGTTGTACAAGGGACGAAGTGGATTAAGCTATATGCATAATATATGTAGGTAGAGACAGCTTCGTAAAAAGTGTAACTACCTATGTATGTACATAACTATTATGATTGCAAGTTAAAATTTATAGGTTTTATAGCATAATAACTAAGATGTTGGGGATAATGAAGAAAAGAAAACTTAGTTATTATCCACACTGTTGTGTAGTAAAACGTTGGCATTATAACTGAATAAAGGGCAGCCGTAATTTGGAAATAATTAAGTCGTACATAAAGAAAGCATACATTATAAATTACATCGTACACACATAATCTAATATGCGTACGTAGTTACATAACAAAACACAATGCATGCATTGCATTACATTTACTTTTCGTAAACGAGCATAGAGATGAGATGACTGTGCTGTTCTGAGCTGCCTTGCTGCTGGTTCCTGAAGATTAGAACAGAAACATTTCCATTTCCCTTATTGTTAGCCTTAATGAAATTTATTACTTGGGCATCAGAACTTTAACTGAAGAGCTGACGGAGCTGAACTACCTTATACTATGCTTAAATGTATAAACTATAGACTAATATTTAATTCACATAGTTCATACCTATTATAACGTGTAGTAATACCTTTCTATAACTTGTTATATATTACAATGCGAACTCAACATTCAAATTCTGCTTTATCTCTCCATACATCTGGGAACCAGTACAATGGCGTGAACTAATGTTTTCAAACATCCCTATTATTTTCATCCAATCTGTAAGTAAGAGTTGTTTA
>JAQFYC010001204.1:0-37996 GCA_034694165.1 Tomocerus mixtus | reverse complement strand
ATGGGGGAGGGAAATTTTTTTGAAATTTACCCCCAGATTATTAAAAAATATTATTTTTTATTGTTTTATATTTTTTATTTACTTATTACATATAGAGCTAGCTCTAGCTTTCTTCTATTCCGAAGACATTAGAAATGTGAACCAATAATTTTATTTTTTCAAAACAAGATAATGGCTGTCGAAACTAAATTAAGTAACTGCCACTCAAATCTAGTTCAATTGAGAACTGCCTGTCTGTTTAGTTTTAACAGCTATCCAGAAGGCTTACGCGAACGGATATTCCCGTGAAATAAACACCGCCTCCTCTCCGCTCTAAACGAATGAGGAGCAAGAATTGCAAACCCAATCAGCTACCGAGTAAGGAAAACCAATGAAATAAAAGGCGCACAGTTCATATCTGAAACAAACACACACAATTTGGAACAAGTCAATTTTCTACTTGTTTTACAAAAAATAAGGCTGTCAACTTCTCCCCTACTTTTACGATTTCTAACACACAGTCAAGCATTCTATGTTTTTACAGTGTTAATCCTCTCTTCTGTGGCTCTGATGGAAATGATCCTCTCTCCTCATTACATCTCACGTCTCCCCATCCCAGCACAATCGCTACACGTGCACAGTGCATGCATGCTGAACACGCACATCAAGAAACATCCCAATTAATTCTAGTTTTAAGTGCCACACTAAAGTCTTTCTCTACGTTTTATGTACGCATCACAATTCTTGCCCAATGGGTAGCTTCAGTACCATGGATAAGAGAACGGGTCAATACTGCAAATTACAAAAAAACGGGTAACATATTCTGAAAGATCAACTTTCTCGCTAGGGGGCCTATGGGAAGAGATACAAAACGCTATTTAAAAGAATTTCAGAATTTTATACTCTTTCAAATGACAACATTTACAACTCTCAAATTAGATAAAATTGCGATTTCCTATCCAGTACAAGAACATTTCCCCCGCCACCTAAATTGCACACAATGACTTATTTGTATTAGAGACCTCTAAGTTAAGGCCCTATGTACTATATGTAAAAGTGTTTTAACAAAAATGGTTGAGTATACCTAATTTAAGGTGTGAGCCATAATGTGCCTTTATGTTTATTCAAAGTCAAAGTCAAAGAACAAGAAAATTCTAAATTGAGAGCAATAATATATTTTGCTGACATGACAGGAGAAACAATACCTATCCCAACATTCATTACATTTATTGTAAGGTGTAGGCTGTAGATGCATAAGTAGATACAAAGAAGGAATATGCGGTTAGGTATCCACAACAAGTATACAATATTTCACTTACGATTCGAATTTCACGTGTTATATGAAATATTAAGCAAATCACATAGTCACAGGCCGAGCAACAACGCATTTACATAAATCATTACCAATGCAGATGCAAAAGCTATTAATTATGGCAGTGCGTGGCTGGTGTACATAAAACTAAACTCTAAATACATAAATACTTACTACTACTTATACTTATATAAGTTTACGAATGTAATCGATGACAAAGTAAATCTACCCATGCATAATATGCCTAATGATAAATTGTAGAATAATTATTGTGAGCTATCTGTAGATATGAAAAAACTAAAACGCTGGCTCGTAAATTACAATAGTGCAATACAAATAGAATACTAGCATCACATGATTGTTATACTTAGACTTACTTACAAATCTTCACTTCACAACTAATGAAATGAAAATGTATTTCACTTCTTTCTATAATGATACTAGTTATAAATAATATATTATGATTGTGTAGGTATCTTACATTGTCCTGCTTTGCACCTTACCACTTTTACTAAAACATAATCTGCATAAGGAAGGATACGTATATTATAATTACCTTATACCAGCCAACAGCGCAGATAATATTTTCTATACGTATATACCTACACAGTAGTTTAATAATACAATAAAATAGAAGTGCATTATCGTGCCTAAATGTCCTAGCCTGCCTCTGCTGTGATATTATTTATTTATAACTGTAATAATACATAGATTCATGCAGCTGGATTTGACTTCCAGCCAGAAAGATGTTTTCACAAAATTAGATGAAATGTCAGCGTCCAACAAAAGGACGGCGCGTAGTGCAGTGTAGTCGTCTTGTAGACCAATGAGGCATCATTTCTATTCTTCTCGTCATTATTATTATTCACTTTTAAGCATTTAAAATTATAATGTCATTACTATTACATATTATATTAAAATAGACAATTTATTTTTGAATCCTTTTTTAAAGATACAACATTTCAACATTCCATAAAAATACAAAAGGTTATGTATCGCCTAGTAATTGTAAGCATAATAATATGTAATAAGGTAATTTAAGTGAGTCGGTAAACTGTAAACGCAGTAATTGATATTTATTATTATTAGTTCATGAATAATAAATAGAACAATGCAGTGTTATGATGTGTGATGTATTCCATTCTACCAGTAGAGAAAAACAATTATCATTTAATGGGAAACTATTTATTATCGTATAATAATAACATTGTGTTATGTCACGACACCTGGAGCTGCTGATTATGGACATAGGAAACAATTTGCATGAAAATAAGCATCCCTTATAAATAAAATCGCTTTATCCGCACATGACACTTCATAAATAGTTTATGAGTGTGCAACTAGAAATTCCAGTCCAGACTCTATCCCAAAGCAAAACTCATTGTACACTTTTTTGTAAATGGAGAAGTGCCGGAATATTTATTTTAATTGGACATACTACACACTACACGGTAAGGTAATTAGGAGATAAATATATTATGATGAGATGAGATCTGTTCTGTCTCTGTCTGTCTGCTTTCTCATCTGCGCTTTCTGTCTCAACTCGCCTCGCCCTACATTTACTGACATTTACATTGCATCTGCATTTTGCATTGCAATAATTGTATTGTAAATTGTAGTATCTGTATTCAGTATCTCAGTATTGCTGATGCTGATACACTTTGCTTTTTCGTAAAGTAGTCATTATTACGAAACAGACTAGACAAACTTGAAGATTTGGAGTTGATCATTCCAAAGCACAATGTGATGCGCCATTGGCAATTGGCACGGACAAATACAATTGAATTCTTCTGTACTAAATACAGATTTCTATTTGCCATCCACAGTACAGTAGCTAAACAGCTGTTTGAGTTCAATATTTATTTTTATTATGTATGTATCTATAGAATGTACTGTGTATAGTTAGTATTATGTATTATGAATGAAGGTGAATCTCATGATGTTTTGCTATGAGACTTGACTATAGCACATTATTGTGTCTATTTTAGAGTTTAACTGCTTAGCTAGCGTTTTTGCACGACGAATATACTAAATTCTATTTTCAGATGAGGATTGCACTATTTTACTCCATTGTATTTGCATTATACAATCTACATCATGAGCTGTTCCTTCTAGTTGTATGTATTCCGCCAGTGTGTGTATAACTTTTATTTAATGAAAGCTTGTATAACTTTATTTTTGTACTATAGCGTGGTTTAATGTAGGTAAGTAGTAGGTAATTATTTATTTTGTTATTATAGGTATATGATCATAGTAAACATTTTATATGAGATCGCTTCCGGACGCTTTCTGCAACTGTAGCACCAGTACCACCGAAAAGTAAATATTACTTCATAAACATTAGCACACTATATAGCATACATAATGCAATGGAGAGTCAGCGTTTGTAAAGAAGGAATTACTAATTGTACGATATATTGCAACAAACTGCGGAACATCAAGCAATTAACAGTAATAATTAATCAGTATATATGGGCCGTGGAACATTAACTTTTAGTTCTAGAAGTTTTTGTGACTTTAATTTATATTATGATAATGTTTTGTCACTCTGAATTGCTGCTGAAGCATCCTGTTCAATATAAATATTTTATTCTAAAATCGCTCTGCTTGACTATATTATGTATTGCTATATTTTGCTATTATTATTATTATTATAATATGTTGAGAATTCGTTAAATACATTTTAGTCGAATTCTCAAACGAAGGAATACATTACTAAGACTTGGGTCAAGGTACTGCACCTGCACTGTACCGGTTGGTCCTGATACCACGGGCTAGAGATTATAATATTGTGCAAAGTAAAAAGTAAAGTACAATTTTTGGGATTTGAGTTCTCTTCTCAAGTAAAATTTTTCGATATATCATACTAAACATAAAACAGCCTAATTAATGTTACTTTATCTTTATAATATGCATCTTCGTACTGAATGGAATTATACTATATATATGACAATCGCCATATATGTTTCAGCATACAAAAAATACAAACGACATACGTATACAAGTTAAACAAATGAGAATGAGACTGAATAAGAGTTGAGGGTAACCCGGATTTTATGTTGTGTGCGTTAATAATATTAGGAGATTGGGCAGATTGCCTCAGCTTTGTTGGATATCATGGTAGTAAGAGCTGAGAAGTTACGTTTTTTGCTGATGTACTGATTTTGCCGATAGAGATTATGTAGAGCTTGCTAATGTTGATGTTACTGTATTATGTATACAAATGAAATAGAAACCAAGTTATATAAATTAAGTTGACTTGACTTTGGTATCCATTTATCCATACATTTTACATCAATTGATCTAAATACTAAATGCGGAGAACAAGCCTCTGACAAAACAATTCACTTCATTCCACTTAAGTACTATATAGCTAGAGTTGCATTAAAACCTTTTGTGGTGGTCCCTAATCCCTGAATAGAAATGTAGGTGAAACAGAAAGTGTATTAGAATAATACCTTTATTGTGCTTGGTACTTCAGATACAAAAATCTATATGCCAATATACACAAAAGTATTGTTTGAAGGCAAGTAAAGGAGCGAGCACCAACCGATCTGCCTAATTTGATAAGCTGTGATAAGTAAATTAGTAAATAGTACTAAACAAACAGTAATGAAACTTAAGAGTAGTCTTTCCTTTATACTTCATCGCATATTACGATATATTATGTTGATATGGTATAATGGCAGGAATATTCTGAATGATTTGGACTAGGGACTCTGTCCGTGATATATACTTTTACTTTGTTGGTGTTATGTTGGTGTGGTGTAAGTATCTTATTTAGTCGAAATTAGAAGAATAGCGAGCAGGTAGGCTGTAGGCTCCCATTTTATTATCCTTTATTATCTAACACATTAATGATGCGGTTCAACGTTCAATTCTCAGAATTGTTTCCAGTGGACATATTGTTAGAGCTTGCTCATTAGTACCCACTTAATCAGATCACATCATCTACAAATGGAACTAGTTTATTTATTGGTAAGCATCATGCCTTCTCTCTAATGTATCTCTGTACGTGGAAACATGATCTTAAATCCTTGTTGTGTAGAAGAAAACCCAAATATTAATTCTACTTGTTACATAAATATTGAAGGAAGGTATATTTGTAGTTGTAAATCCATGTGGGAAGTGGAAACTATCCTTATGAGTTTTTTCCTGGAGGAACATGGATGTTATATTAGTACTTATTGTGATTATGTCAGTCTGGAATTAAATTCCAGTAATTTCTGTAATTAGACATATTTCTTGTAGTGTGTGTGTACCAGTGTATATACTTACATCTCTGCATTTTCATTAATCCAAAACTATGTAAAACACATTATATTATGGTTTGTAGTAATTAAGACTAATTATATGTATGTGTGTATCATGTGTAGCACAGCGTGCAATGATTCAGAGATCCACAACGGATTGGTGGTACTGGTGATGATACAGCATACATTACGTACAAAGACAGACAGACAGCCAACCACAAATAGGACAAAGGATTTAATCAGAATTGCCATAATCATTAGCAAGCTAGGATTCACTGCCCTTTCAATTTGAATGGCTCGTTTGCCCATACTTTCTGTTTCTACAAAATAATATGCTACAGAGAATACGTCTGTTTCTTGTTAGAATGGAAATCAGAGAAGATTTTGTTGCATTCAAAACATATGTGATTGACGTTGGGATTGGGATGGATGGAGTGTAATGTAATCTTTTCAATACTGCTTTTACTCAGTCAGCTATATGCATAACAATTATTAAACTATTATTCAGAATATCACTCCACATTACTGTCTACATTCCTAACTATAAGCACTGGCTAAAATAACTCATATCTGTAAGTAATTGCCCACTACACGTGAAAACTCTAGCAAAACTCAATCTTACTACATAATAAGTATATTATTACTCAATCAATCCCGTGTACAAGAACACGGCATACTATATTTAATAAGTAATACATAATCATCAACTTTTCCTAACTTGCTACAGATTTAATTGGAAAAAAACTATTATGAAAAATAAAATATTATGAAAATGTTATAAAGATTGTCCATTCCAGTAGTTGAGCAAAAATAATAAATATTTTTTGAGCTCCAGCTTTCCTAGAAAATATTAGGGATGAGGGTTGTATAACAAGACAGAAATATAGTAAAGCCCTTGAGCCTACAGTTTGAGCATTTTCAAACCAATTAGCTGTCATTTAATTGGGCGATGGCGAAACTGAGTGCAGAATGTTATGAATAGTTTTTGTAAATCATTGCAGAATTTTATAAACACTTCTAACAAGTTTTTTGCGACTTTTTCTATGTATTTTACCTAAATGGCTGAAACTGAAGCTGACGCTGACGCTGACGTTGCAGTGAAAATGTCTCATGCATAAATAAACTTTTTAAATTATGGTCTGGAGAATAAGTTCAGATCTCATCTCGTATACTCTACACCTACTATCTAATAATATGTAGTACAATCATCTTTCCAGTCAAACACTACCTGTACACTGTATTATAACATCCTTCCTTATATGTACTATGCAAAAGTACCTTTACTACAATACAGATACATTATTGCCAACCAATACCAAGTGCATTGGTATTGGTTGGCAATTTTTAACTTAAGTAACAGTCAGTTCAGTTTGCTAACAAACTAAAATTGTGCTGATCTTTATCAGACAGAAGGCCTTGAGCGATAAAATTCCCAATTTGCATCATATTACGCTAATGTAAAATTGTAATAACAATATTCTCATTTCTCATATAATATTTTACTAATTTTTGCAAACTATACATCACACACACGTCAACTGAATTTGAATTTACTCTTTTGGCGTTTGCTGTTTGCTCATAATATCCGCAATTGTAATTTGAGCTTGAGAAGATGCAGATGATATTGAATTACAGGAAATATGGTATCAATTATAATTATATCCAGATCGTGTGGTGAGTAATTACAGACAACTGGATTTACAAAGTATTGAGAAGTATGGAGTTTCGTAGTTATGTTTTTCATGTACCTATACACTGGTTGCGTGGAAATATTATCCCTTTAGATGTACGTAGTATGTATGTAGTAGTAGCATTACCTTTTGTAAAATGACCAGAAGAGCTTCATAGACTACTATATATAGTATATTATGGCGTTGAAGTGACATTTATGATATTTTAAAAGTGTTATGGCACAGCACGAGGGAAATATCAATAATTAGACTGATTAAATTTTATTAGGAGTTGTGTTCATTAACAAAGAAAGCCGTGAGTTGAAATTGAGTGGGAGTATGGGATGTCTTCCCATCATTCTTCCTGCATCTTTTGATTACCAAGTTAAGTAGGTATATTAAGCTATTTAAAGAGATTAAAGGTCATCTTCCTCATCTCACAAGTATTTCGTGTGCCTACTGTGTTGCTGTACTAAGTATTGTACAAAGTTGGTACAAAGTCAAGTTACTCTTTCAATATTTATTGCTCCATTCATTGGTGTTTGCTACTTATTTGACTTTGCATTGGACATAATTAATTCAATTAATGTAATTGAAGCGTATACAAATAAAACTAGAACTGTGTACAATACAAATTATGAATATATGTGCAAACTCTGTATTTTATGTATCCACAGATTCCACACAATTTCCATTCATAATAGTTAAACTATATGTAAGAGAACTGCAATAATTACAGTGTGTACAGTATTAATAGAATCACTTACGTACTATGTAAAAGACTCATTGTCAATTAAACCTCAAAGTGTATTAAGATAAATACTTGGTTTGTTAACTAAATGCTTGCTCTTAGTTACGTGGTAATGTTTCTCATCAATTCTATTAACTAAGTAAGTACATAAAGACAGGTTCTGGTTCGCAAAGCAGAAATTGCATTAAATACGTAACGTTTAATGTATGTACATATTTACCGACGAAACATGAGGTTTGATATTTGATCCTGCAGCTGGCTTTGCTTGGCTAGACTTTGACTTTGTTCTTTCTACTTAGCTCTGTACTAAAGATTAGTACGTAAGTACAAGTAGTAGTAAATAATACTAAGTATTTAAGTAAAGTCTTATGCAAATTAATATCAACGCAACATCAACATACCATTAAATGCCCCCACACAGAGAAAGACCTAATTTAGAATGAAGTGTTATTAACTTTGGCCGCATATTCTAATGTAACGTAATCTAATCTGTGTAATGGCAACTTTGTAGTGCATAAGTTAAGTAGGGATGAGTTTAGTTAGCCAAAACAGTCTTCCTTTAAGTTCCCCCTACACACTGTTGTTATTCCAACCTTTTTTATGTAATGATTCATGTTAATAGCTAGTCGCCAACCAAATCATCTCACAAATACACGCAGACATTAGACATGGCAGAAGAAACTGGATAGATAGAGGAAGTTAAGCCAGTTTGGTGTCGTGTTGTATGATTGTATGCATAATGTGTATATAATATGCTTAATAGATGAGTTAATATAATATTATTGCAATACAGTATGCGAAAACGTAAAAGGGAATTTTAACTTGTCATGTACTGGATTCAATGTATTATACTTATGTGCATATAATAGTTATTGTATGTAACGAGACGTATTTTAGACAGAAAATGTATATACAGGTAGTAGGTAGGCAAATAATTTAAGTACCTGTACTAAAAGTATGTATACATGTACATAAATGGAAAAAAGAAGAGAAATTATCCGTCAGAGTCAGGCAAGAAACAGTAAATTAGATTATTTAGGTTGATGTATCACATCCCATCTTCTGTTCAACTATTTAGTACATATTTAGCTATAATTAATAATACCTGCACATGCATGCACACCTGCTGGTGTGGCACCACTATGACATTATGAACTTGTATTAAGTTTAAGTATGTTTAAATATTTATGATGATGAGGTTTAAAGACAAATACTAGAGGCAAAGAAAGAAAATAGTTTTAATTTACCAACGACAAGAGTTGTCATGTCGGCGACGGCCAGATTGAAAAGGTAGTAATTGGTGGCAGAGTGCATGTACTGGTTGGTGAGGATGACGAGACACGTGGTCACATTGCCGTAGACGCCGGTGAGGAATATCAAGACGTACATGACTGTGATGGGGATAAGTGTTGCGTAAGGGATCCTTTTTGGACCCAAGTATTTCACTAGGAGATCAGCGTCGTAGACATTCTCAGCCCCCAGGGGGAACACACTGTTCGTAGATGCGTTGGTCATGGACCACATAAGTTCCGTCACTGACTCTTCAACCATTGTCACTGATTATTATTATGTAGGTATGTACTTAGCTATATTTATAGTTATTGGGTTAGTCACGACCGTGCCGAATCTTGGACTTGAATGATAAGCGAGTAAAGTAATTTCTTAGAGTGCATATTAGTTTTAAATATTTAATAGCGTCTGTACTTACACGAAACTAAATTACTCCTGATACCCGTAATACATAGTAAAAAACTGTAATTACACTGCTAGATTTGTTTTCAGTTGTGACGAATGGGATGGGATCTGAAATAAAGAAAATAATATACATTAATTCCAAGCTAAAAATATTTCCCTCTAATTACTAATCATTGAGAATAATTAAGTTTGTAGCTATTATTACTACGTATGAACAAAAATTAGTACAACAATGTGGCATGAGTCTAGTTATTGCATTCCTTATACATTTATGTGCTGATATTCGAGATGACCTTAATTTTTCTTACTACTTACGGCTATAGTCGCTTGGTTAGAGTAAGAAATAAGACCTTCACCTTGACACATGCATAACAGTACAACAGACACAAGCTACAAGCACACAGTATTGCAGACATTGACTTCAGAGTAATAAAATACTTTGTGTAGGTATTTCTTTCAGTAAATGTCAGTAATGTTCCTGACTACTACATATTGAGTGCGAAAGAAAGACTCTTCCCATAATGCTAAAAACTAATAATTCTCATCGCATCTTTTTACATTTATAAGTAGCAGACACAACACAACAAAAGACAATGACAATGACCATCTACATTAACTACTGATATAACTAGTAAACTATACGAAACAACTTGGATATTTATGTGAGACTTGTTTCTGCCTTCTGAGAGAGTTCTGATTGACTTTACTATGAGAATGTGACGAGTAAACTCAACACTACAACGCTAATACTAACAACGTTTATCAACATTCCATCAGAATCAGAATGACAACTTTTTAAAGCGTATTTAATTTCATTCCAGAATTCCAGACTAACCTCCTCATAATTTTCTGTGATACCCTTGATGATTACAATCGAGTGTGAGTGATCATTTGCACGATAAGAACAATATAAAAAAGTATCTTCTTACTTAGCTAACACACTTCATATTACATTTTACATTCCTCTGTCTTAACTTGTAATGTAGCTTTGAATTTACACCAAACTTTGTGAATGCGGCTCAAATTAAATATTTTTAATGTGCCTAAGCTGTATATACAAATAGTTAATTTATTAATTTTATTTTAATTCCACAAGGATTTCAATTGGAATTCGAATCACTGACACATCTTCTAAAAAAGCGACAAACGCAATATCTTCTCTGTAAATCAATATATTGTCTCTCTCGTCGCATTTATTGTGTGCCAAAAGCTCACAACATAGATTAAATGAATTGCAAAGCCACTCTCCTTCGAAAACTGTAACTATTTTGAATTTAGTATAATTGAAATACTAAATAGATTGCTATCTGTGATCAAAAATAGAGAAGGCGCATTTAAGATATACATAATTGTACTGTGAGTAATTGGAGTAATTGGTGAGCCCAAGGTGGGAGAATTGCATTATGAGATAGCAGAACAATATCAATAGTTTTACACTGATCAATACGAAATCCAGATAATTATGAACACAAATTACTGAAAAGCGCTTTTGGGTATTCGATTTTGCAGGCTTTGTTCATTCAGTATTCTTCCATTCCATGTCTACTCTGTTTGTGCTAACTGAACCAGATACAGAACTAAGTATTTTTCATTTTCACCATTCATGCAATGCAACATCTAGTCGATATTCTAAGTATTAGCACACGTTTTCACCTGTGCTGATTTTTTGGTAAAAGATGAGACAAGAAAAACTTACTTGGCACAATAATAAATGTATAGACGATCTGGATTGATAAAAATATTTCCAGATGAAAAGTATAAAGTATATCTATGTTTACAACAGCCATAAATATGTAGTATTTCCACACTACAGCTGTAATACACAAAACCTTTAGTTTAACTTCACACAGTATAGTTGGGGTAACTGGACTGTCTCCACGGCAAATATTTTCTTAATTAATTTTGATAGTCTTTCAGAAACAGGATGTTGAAGCAAGCTTCGAACACACACCGAACAAAAAAAACTGCTTATTACCTATATATATATTAGGACACTAAAACAGCTCAAGTCACTGACTATGACACAAAAATACAATAATGAGCCTAGGAACACCAAAAAAGTACCAACAAAACAACAGCAGAACTGTCCTATTGATCGGCAGCACTGTTAACTTCCGATAATTATCAGTTAGGGAATAATAATACTAGTAATTCGCGTTGATATATTTTGGAAACTAATAACATCATCACCGTATTCATCTTCTCTTCTATTTAGAGACTGAGACAATAGTGTCCATTCTACTCACACTACAAAATATCTGTCTGTACAATAGTCTCACTATGAATTTCTACAATTCGGAAAAATTTAACTTATACATTAGGTTAAGTAAAGAGAATTTGATTTCATAATTCAGTAAACAATAGATCGTTCCATGTAATAGTACATAATAAGTAGTATTGAGTCTGCATTTGATTTGAAAGTGAATATTCTCCTACCAGAGACAAATTAAAGCTGACAGACAATACTATGAGATTGTAAGAAGAACAAGTTTGAGTTGACTGAAAGCCAGAGCTGAAGAATTGTGGAATTGCTGGTGAGTCTTGTGAGCACTCGTCGAAGGTCTGTGTGAAACTGAAGAAGAACTAAGACAGAACAGAGTGTGTGCTTCAAAAGTTGGGTTGAGACTCCGTCTTCACTGCTTAGCTTACTGTATTGCATAAATAGGTGCATGGAACTGCACAGATATAATGTGGACAGAAGGGAACAGCGCAGCAGTCCGAGGCAAACAAAACCGGTTCGAAGAGAAGGATAATAATATGGTCAACTGAGAAATACTATTAGTAGTTACCCAAAACCACGGTAGCTAATAATTTGTGTCTGCATCTGTTGATATCTGATTTTCCGTAGTTTCCTTCATATCTACTTTATTGCACTGTATTGTCAAAATTAAGTTGAGATAACTAACTACTACATTCATTATACAATACACAGGCTTTTAACAAGATGACATGAGAGATGAGACATCATTACAGTAACAATGTCTCCTAGCTATATACTATATAGGCCCTACAGGCTCACTTCTGTTCACACACAAGTATTAATTATATCTACTTTATAAAAATATATATTAAGATAGGACCATAATATACAAAAACTATAAAGCTACAGCCTAGACTCGACATTTTATTAAGTGCTAAGGAAAATAAGATATTACGTGAATTACTTGTTTTGATTATCGAGATGAGATGCAGTCACCTCAAAGCCACTCATCTTCGCTTTCGTCCGGCATTTCGATCAACTCCGCCTGCTGTATTAAGCATACAATTATATTACCAGATAATTTATACAAGTAAATAACACAATATAAATATTAATACAACATAAAAAGTTAGGTGGATCACTCCCTGGGCTACCTTCATCATCAACGCTAATTCGGAGTCTTGAGAAGCGGTGTTCAATTCCTCTATAATCGTCGCTTTCGTTCCAATCAACTGACTGGTTAGTATCTGGAATGCCGAAACTGTATGGAAGCTTTTTAACCCGCTGCAAAATAAATGCCTCATGAACTGTTTGGGAGGTCGGTATGAAGTCACCTCGCGCCCCTTCTTGTCTACCTTATTACCAACAATTAGAGTTGGGATGATCTCATCGGTATTAGCTTCCTGCTTCCAAAATTTTAAGGACTTCAAGGTCTTTCTGCTGGATGAGTCGTACATGATTATTAGGGCATCCGCCTGAAAAAATAAAATATATTAATGCACGGAAAATGTATTTTGGAATATTTTAGCGATTCCGAGATACAATTGTGAATGATGACCCCCGTAGGGGTACGACAGACAAATTTTACACAGAAAACCTTTCACATCTCAACCCTACTCGCAGATTTCAGATTTAGGGTAACTGTAAGGAAGTAGTAACCAGGTCTAGTTGTGGTTGAGGAGTAGGAACGTGGAATATAAATATATATTTACTTCACTTCCGAATTGGTTTTATTTAAAATATTTATTTACAATATTTATTTCCTTTCGGAATGACAGAATGTTAAGTTTTTGGTGTGGTCAGTGAGTGAGATATAATATTATAATGCTTATTAGGATTAGGATTATTTAGAAAAAAATTAAGAGAAACGACAATGGGATGCTTTCCTAAGCCTACAACAATACAAATGACTTAAGTCATTGCCAATCATACAAAATAATATTGTTGATTTCCGGTCAAGGAGGAATACTACAGTAGCTTACTAAATGAAAATTTAAGCTTTTATTTATGTTGGGATACTTACCTGCGCGTAGACCTTTGGACTTAGTTCTCCCAATGACAATTTTTTTGCAGACACCCAGACGTTGAAGCGAATCCGGCCTTGTGTTGTGGTAAAGCGAAGTGGGTATATCATCACTCCCAATGTGGGGATGTATACTTCTTCTTCAGCACCGTGGGTTTTATGTAGTTTTTCCACCCAAGTGGTTTTGCCCACCCCGCTGTCGCCTACAAGCACACATTTTACAACAACCTCTTCCGGAATCGGCATTTCAGTGGAGTCTTTTAGTTAAAAGGTGAAAGGAAGTACTAATAATATATAAATGGAACAATAGATTATCGATAGATATCTTCTTTTAACTAATTTTAATAAAAACTAACTGCAGAACTCTCAATATCCTATTAAATGGCAAATTACTATCAATAACTCAGAAGATTCAGACCAGACCAGAGATACGGAGACGGAGATTTATTATACTTTGATTACCTACCACCACCACAAATACTACACATTCAACTCTAACAGAGAGAAAAGTGCTCTACTTCTCCTAATTGCTATTGCTGTATTAGGTAATGTGGCGTTGGGTTGGGTTCAATAATAGGACACAGATGGCGTACACAGTGCACTCCACTGTCATGTAATTGACGAGAGGAACGAACAACGGTCTTTTACGATGTTGTTCTACATCTACAGTCTACAGCCAGAGAACTGTTGTTGGTGTTCTGTTGGGTACATTATTGTACACACACACAACACGAAATAAATAGAGAATAAAAAGATTCAGAGACTGCCTAGCAATTTCATTATAATGGTTCATGAATGCATCTAGTATCTCAATATCCATTTAATTAATGTCTTCGTATCCTGATTAATTAACATCGTCGCGCTGCACGGGGCGATTTTGGTTTTTATGAACTTTTTTCGATGCTATAGTATCATTTTTAGCAAAATATTAGGCTTCTATGTGCCTATATAGTTCAGACGAATTCAGACAAAAAGCGTACAGCGTGAAAAAAATTTAAGGCTTAAAAGTCTTTTTAATTATTGGTTAAGTAAATCATAGCCTGGCTATTCACCGCGTTTTGGATTTAAACTATCAGTAAAAGGATTTTATTTTAAATTTTTCGATTTTGAATCCCCTTAAACCCATCATTTTATTTATTTTCGAGCTTAAAACTCCAGTCGTTGTAAGCTCAACAGCGGTACTTGCCATTGCGGTACCAAATATTCGGCACTGTTATTTGGTTCCTAACTACCAGCCCAATATTGGCGTTCAAAACCTAACCTACCACGGGCAAAAATTGGTAGGTGTAGGGCCTGGCTGGGGCAGTTAGTTATGAAATAAGTTATGCAACTATGATTTTTGCTGTCTAAATAAATAAATATATACTATGATGTAAATGTACAAACTCTGACACAGGTTGACACAACCTGCAAATAATCACAAGCATAGTAAATACCGAATTAGTATTAATCTTCAGATTGAGTATGCATTGTTGCCCATGTTCTGAGTGCTTTGCATTCTAATTCATTTTATAATTGACTCGAGGAGCACTTTTATGATTTTTTTTCAGGGTGGCCAAATACATTGGTTGGCCACCCGGGAAATCGGAGGTTTATTTTTAATATATAATGAATTGTATGGAATTGTACATCTATTGTAATTTACTGCTATTCAAGCTTCGTTAGCGTATACTTAATTTAATCATAGGTACATTTTTAAATATTAGTATTTCGAAATCCAGGCAGTTATTCACATATTTATAATCAAATGTCATAGTGTGGGGAGAACTGTTGATAAATATATTTCAATTGTGTCGTCGGGAAAACCTTTGTGTTGCTGAAATTAGCATTCACAGGTAAACTTATCATTTTTATGGCCACACTTGCATTTCTTAGACTGTGGCTGCCACAGGTCAACACTTAGTGTACACACGGGAAAATTGAAGTATTGGTTTTTTGGGATACAGGTTGCTGTGCAAAAGCATTTGTCAGCAGGTCCTCGTGCCGTGGAGGCTCCGGAGGACGCTACCGCTTTATCTGAAATGTTACAGGTGCATGTCAATGATCCAGAATCAGTTTTCATTTCGTATTCGTCACAATAGGTTGAGCATATTCTGCATGTCCCATACGCAGGGCAATTAACCGTGCATTCACATGCGTGTGTCCTTGCCGACACATTCTTCGGGTCTCTCATCCGTGGATCAAGAGGTCGATGATGGGTTCCAGTTCCAGCCACTGAATCTGAATCTCCTGCCATTCCATTCAAAATTTGACAAATGTATTCAAACGTCTTTCCTTTACAAGTTCTCTCTAATTTTTAATAAAAATATAAAGTAAAATCTTAATTTATTTGTAACCCTACATTTATTTTATCTTATTATCTATTGGCCATTAAAACTGATAAGTGATTGGCAGTCTAACGTAAATGGAAACATTTTGATTACCCTCGCCGTTTAATCCTAAAACTTTTATTATGTATAAGTACTAAGTACAAGTACAGTAAATATTTATCCCAAAAATAATTTGCCTAGCGTGGAAGACTGGGCAATATTACGCCAACTATTGTTAATCCTTACTATTATAATATTCAGCTATTGTTATCATTTCCTTGCTGATACTTACCAGAAATACGATTTCGTTGCACTGGGCCATTCGATTTTAAATCCTTCTCTGCGCTTAGACATTTGTCAAAAAGGAATCCTCCGACTAATGCTATTAGTAGAAAGTGGATTTTGTAGAAGGTAGCCATTTTGCAGTTCGATGCAACACTAACTGAACAGTATATTAGCTGTTATATGACAAAGAATCGTAAGAGGTATTATAAGGTGTACCAAATTACATCGAAACCGTTGAAAGTCAACTGATGAAAAAGTACTCTTGTACTCGTGGCTTTTATACCTAAATATTTTATTTAATGCCAGTAATTAAGACTTTTCATTGTTGCGAAATAATATCAAAATGGCTATTGCGAGAATTTATTTGTTATCTGCAGTAACTATTTAGTTTACGATTAATAGAATTAAGCAAATGCTTCTGGTGAAACCTGTGACCTTTGGAAACCTCATGAAACATTATGTCCCCAATTTGTGAAGGACCATTTTAAAAACCATTGAAAATGTGTTACATGAATCTCAGTGCAATATTATGAAGATATTTGAGATAGTTATAGCAAACTAGCAAATGCTACTAGAATGAGAATATAAAAAATGTGCTCACAAGATTTCCGAATCGATCGTTAATGAAAATATTATTTCCGTCCCCCATTTTACGCCATCCAAATAATAATTTTACTGTTTTAGCGACTTTTTTTTTTTATCTCATCCATATGTTTATGGAACTTAATATAGCAACATAAACTATGTTGTTACATGATATATGCTAAGGCTAACTATAGTAATACTAATACTCATTTTCATACTTATAATGATTTCTGTAATTTCTGTAGCACTGAGAAACTGGCATTGAGAAAATTGGACCAGGATTACTATCATAACTTAAATATTGCATTGCAAACTGATATTTTGTCAGTAAATGAAAAAAGTCATAATTATTTAGTAAGTGGCATTATACAATTGAAGTGTGTGTTGTGGTACCAATTAAAAAAATTATGACTGCCAAGTATGTGCATATATATTAATTGCACTGTGTATGGGGAAACCTCTGTCAATGGCAAAGTCAATCTGATGTTACTTATTCAATTGTGAAAAACTTTGTAACTTCAGCAGGTGTGCAGGATACTAAAGTTAGCAAGCAGTTTACGGATGATTTAGCAATAATTTTGTGCTAATAATGTGTTAACATACATAATATAATTATTAAAAGCTAAAGAAAATGCAGGAAATCATTTTGCAAGCACAATACATAGTGTATGTAAATGATCATCAACATTTATTGTGGCATTCTGCACGCCTCAATTTACACAATTTATTATTAACACTCTGGAATATAATTTACAGCATGTAAAGAACGACAGAGATAATTACGGCGTTCAGAAAAGGTATATCGTTTTTGTGCTTATTTACATTCTTTAAGGAAATTGAAATTAGAATCTCTATATAATGTAATCCAGAATTTCTTACTGCTAAGTTGTTGTAAGTGTTTACGTCGACAATAGAGATGAAGCGTGAAGACAAAATTGATAATAAAAATTGGCATTTTGTGTGTCGTTAACCCATTTTATCCGATTTCGTCGCTGAGGATATATTTTAATTTTCGTAAACTCGTATTATGAATAAATACTTTTTTAGAGTTGGATCTATGTGGAAATTCTTTGCAATTTTGTTAAAATTGATATATTAAATCTGATTACTTAAAATCAAGATATATTGCTCATGTAGCGTATTAATTAAATGATTCTCTGGAAAATACGGGGTAATATCAATCATAACAACGTATTTATTAATATGCCATTAAGTTATAATCCGGACACAAATACCATCACATTAAATGACTAATATTTCCATTTAATTAGGTGGTTACTTTAACATCTGAGTGTGACGACATAGAGTTCGAATATCAAACATTTATGAATATTTTCTATGATACCCGTTAATGAGTATGTTGTAGAGCAATTAAATTTTTATTAATAATATCATTCCATTGGCTTTCTTATAAGGAATATACATTAAAGGGCTGCATTACACGCATTTAAAACCAAATAAAAGTTATTAATTTGCGTAGCTTTTGAAAATGAAATGTGAAGAAATCCTATCCGTACCAAATATTTTTGTTTCATTAGCCTTACATTTTATAATATTTTTACATAAATACACAATAGATACTTTTATAATAATATACATATATACGTAGTATTACGTAGGTACTTATCTTAAGGTACTTATGCACATTTGGGCAATTTCAATAGTTAAGCTGTTGTTAGTCATAGTCAGAAGTATAGCCTATTTATATAAGTAGTAATAATTATGCTATTTGATTTTTGATTTCACGTCACGACAGATAACATTTAAAAATAGTTGTACGGCGCACAAGAATGAGAATTAAGTTCCAACGTGCTTCTTTCGATTTCTCCTTCCTTCAAAAATGTAAAATAGAACCAACTCGACGACTTTTTTTTATCACACACCCATTACACAGCATTTCTAGCATTAAAACAAATAGTTCGCGTAGGTACAGTACAGACACCATGTCTACGGCATGATTTTTACACCAAATGTGATCAAAAACACAAGCAATTAAAATATTACATAATGCATACACGTACAGATTCTACAGTTAATCTAGTTTAAAGACCACAGAAGAACTTTAATTAAATCTCTACAAATTCTAAATTATGGAGGTAATAATTAAATGGTAGGAATTCAGTCGTAAAAAATGTTTAACAGTTATCATCACTAAATTAGGAATATTAGATAATAGGTATAAGTATAAGTATTTTATAGAATACATTGTAACTAAAATGTAGTTTGACAAAAGTTAACTATGACTAAAAATGACTATATTAAATATTATGTAGACTAGACGGTACTTTGTTCAATAATAAATAGGAGAAAAGTCTTTATATCTAACTAACTGTTTATATTTAGTATAATATGTGGACGTGATATGAGAGTAGCACGCTTACGGAGGTATTTATGTATTTGTTCAGTTTTTTGTTACAGCAAGTCTAAGTCTAGCCCTCTGATCTCATAACGACGAGATCATCTCTGTGAGCTGAAAGTGGGCAAACGGGTAAACTCCAGAAAGTGTTGTTCCCGGGTGTTGTCCCCTCCTCAGTAGTAGTTGTAGGTGGATGTGGATCATTATTTGTAGTTGAGGAGCTCGTGTTTGTAATTTCATTTGTAGAAAGTGAGTTGGGGAATTTCGGGGAAGAGTCCTCTTCCTCCATTTCTTTAATTTCATTCGGGGACGAAAGAGTATTGACATTCAGAGCATTGGAATAATTTCCCCGGAGGGATCGCCCGCTCCCGCTTGCTATGCAGATGGGAGTTTCAATCTTAATATCCGATCCATACTGCTCAACAATCATTTCGGCTAAATCAAGGGGATCGGCAACGACTTCCGCGTCCTGGGACGATACAGTTCTTGTAGGAGCTTCCGTCATGTACATATCGTTCTCTGTCTCCAGTTCCTCTCTGTGTCCTGGAAATATGAAAATACGAATTTTTCATTTTCATACAGTAGATTTATTGTAGCTTAATTTATTTGCAAAAATCAACGAGTATAAATTTTTTACCTGGAAGATGAATATCTTCGAAAACTGAGGGCGAATCCCCGTCGCTCTTTGAAGAAATACGTTTCTTGAGAAGCCATTCTGCAGACAAGGAGGATGTGGCTCTCCCTTTCTTCCGGTTGTGGTTCCCTGCCTGTCCATTGTGAAAGGAAGATGTTATTCCCCCTTCTGGGTTCAAACAGCAAAGTGGCAGCAGCGAGGAGTCTGGAAGGGAGTGAGACTTTTTGTTGGATGCCGATTTGTGCCAATTTCCACGAGTGTACGAGTAAGAATATGTTCGCATATTTTGGCGTTCTGAGGACGAAGAAAAGTCTTCTTCCGCCACCATTGCTTCTCCTGCAAAATGAAAAGTAATAAATGTCAATTCTCAATACTTACTCACACATATGTAAATTATCCAAGATATAATAATGTAGAGTTAGCATGAAAAATGTTTAGTGTATTAATATTTCTTGTTTTGTTATATATCTTTAAGTACCTGGTGCAAACGATATTTCTCTGATGGGTCGGTTAACTGCCGAAGCAAGATGAATGTTTCTTCCGTACGTAGCCAAAATTCTTTGGCGGGTTGTGGTACTTTGGCTGTCTCCGGGACGAATTCTTGCAGGAGCGGCTCCCGCTGATGCGGACACTCCGCCAATGATGACAACTTCCGTGCAGCAAAGACAAAGACAGTAGGAGCGATGGTGGCACAATTTATCTCGAAAAGCCCTGCGAAATCTCTTGGACATCACGCTATATAAAATCGGATTGATCGTCGAACTCAGAAAATAGAAGACACCTGCAAGTCAAACCAACAAAATATTTTCTATTAACAATTAAATCCAGTAGAAATAAGCCCAATTGTGTAGGAACTCATTAATGACAACTTTAGATAGATGACTGTCAATTTAAATTAATTTGTGTAATTAAGTTAGGTTTATTGTAGAATCATGAAAACATATTTAAGTTTATACTTAAATAATTCTAATGTGGCGTAGTAGATGGGAGTCCTCTGTTTTGTTAAATGACCTCTGCATAGAGTTTGTCGACCGAAATAATAATAATATTTACTTTACATAGAAGAGATTAATGTACCTATTGTAGTACATTCGCAATTACACTAATTAGTAATGAATATACACCTATGAATGTTTGGATAAAATGTTCTGTAACGCCATTATTATGTATGCATAATGTACATAGTTAATTGCTAGCTAAAACTTTTAATAGGCAAAGTCAGGATGAAGGAGAATGAGAACTTTAGGGACGAGTCAATATTGCGAAATCCGTAAGGAAAAGTTTGTTTAAATGGGAAAAGAGATTTCACAATCATCCGTTTTTCTCAGCTGGGAATTTCATCACTAGAATCAGGTCATTAGCTTTTGAGAGCAAATAAGATACTCAATTTTAGTTCACTTTGTTTGGATTCGTGAACATCTATTATTTATTCCACAAAAGGAGGTACGATGATACGACAAAGCATACAAATCAGTTAAGGAGCTATTACCTAGTAGACACAAAATAAAGTGATTCTAAGGATCTAGCTTAGATAATACTTTGAATAATTCACGAGCACTGCAGATTGCACTTACTCCCTTTTAAATTCTTAAATTAAATTAAATTTGTCACTTATTGCTAAAGGAAACTTCCTATTTGACTGATTTTACATTAAATTATTTAAAATGGATAAATTGAACTGTCCGCGAAAAATGGTGCCTGTCTTCATATTATTTATCATTCATAGCCGAGACACTATCTATATTTGTGGAAGCTCCTTCAGGTTGCATAAAACACATTAAAGTATTTTCGGAATATCAGCAGACTAATTAATTATGAGATATGCTGTTTCTTGTATTGTGTGAATAAGCTTATGACTTTCTGCATAAGAACATTCGTTTTCTTTGAATGTCGTGAATCATAAATATTTAAGAAGTTGTCCTTTCTTCGCCTACTCCTTTAATAGATTCTCAAGGGAAGTTCTTCGAGTTTTGGTTGATATTGTGCAAGTGCATGAAAGGGAAGGAAGTGGAATTAATTATTAATTACCGGCCACATAAAACAGATTTTGGTTGATGTCTCTCAGAGTTTTTGTCCATTCTCCATACAGAGTTACGTAAACAAACATCAGACGCTGTGTATGGTAAGGAGCCCAGCAGACGAAAAACGCAATCACGACGGCCACTGAAATTATAAATGAATAATTACCAGAAAACATTAGCATTGCAAATATTCCCCTCCCACAACTAAGTACATTAATGTTTTGAGGAGTATTGCATCTTATTAATTATAATTGCCTAATTAAGTAATCTTGTGTTGCACAAGATGCAGAGTCAGAAAAAGTAATTTAGCGGGGGAAGGCGAAACTCACCCAACATCCTGATAACGGCTCTACGACTTTGTATATGAGCTCTTTCGGCCTGACACCTCTTCCCACTGTTGTTGGCCATGTGTGAATTGGGTCCTCCGGTGATACCCGGGAGAATTCCGCTGAGAGTTCCGTTAGTGTTGTTGTACGCCGGGATTTGGTGTTGGGTAGCACAGCAGCGTCGGAGAGAACCGTTCCTCGAGCTTCGGTGGAGGACCAGGGCGATCCGAACGTAGAGAATGAGAATTAGAGTCATCGGAGCCACAAAGAAGATGCACGTGGACAAGAGCATCAGCAGTTGGCAGGAGAGGTCAGGCTCATCAAATGGGACACCGCACCATGCTGACTCTTCAATTGTTTTGTTGGCATTGTCCTTCACGAAATTCACCTGCAAACAAAATTGAAGGAATTTTATTTTAATATTTATCGTTATTTTATTTAGATCTCTCCGTTTTCTTTTCAAACGACAGACAAGGTCAACGTGAGACACTGTCCAATAGGAAATATTGTTCGCAAATCCTACTTTTGCTATGTAAACGTTTACTAGTCTTTAACTATATGGTACCTTGTACTTTTTACAACGTACAGAGTACAGACAGATGACACAAATATAATGTGTAACAAACAATAGGTTTCGCAGCCATTTCTCAACAAACTGAGAGATAGCATCTGCTTATTATGCAAATTTTTAATGGGAAAGTGCAAAGCCTGTGTGTAGTTGTCCATAAAAGATATTTGATAGCCAAAGATGAAAATTTTAATGTACTATAACGTAGAAATAATATTACTTAACGTAAGCTATTGATAATATCTGCACAGTATGTAAGATGAATATAAAGAAATCCACAAAAATGAGATGGAACCGTTGTGTTAGCCCATTTCCCTATTACTAAAACTGTATTACTGTTATAGTAAGTAGGTAATGTAAGTGCATTAAATCCGGAGCTTTTTAAATGAGACGTTAAGTACACATTATACTTTAGTACGTAGTTAATAACGTGAGTTGTGCAACGATAATGTTAAGTTCGACTTGGAAAGAAGGGAACAGCCCATTGCATTGGGTTTTTTACTTTATAGATGATAGAAATCCATAACTACGTGTAACGTGTAAGCTAAGTATAGATCTTTAAAGTTTACAACTTGGCTTTGTATTATTAGTGGACCAAATCAACTCAAAAAGAAAAATATGGACAAGATCAGACGGAACAGAGATGACGATGTGTTTTAAGATATAATAATACAAAGTCCATTGGTACAGAACATATTAGTAACCCTGAAATGTATTTTATTTTTTGTGCCAAAGCTCCTTGCCTTGGCCTTGGCTCCAAGTCTCCCACGCTATAAAATATTCCAGTAGATACAATTCTACTTAAACGCGCATTGTGTATTGTATCTGTATGACAAATATTTAGGTAGCTATTGCATAAAGTGGAAAACACTTGGAAGACATGCTTTTGAGAATTTTATTTTTAGAATCTCCGTTTGTATGTCAAATGTCAATAGAATGACATTAGAATGAAATGAAGAAATGACAATTATATATAGACCCTTTGCAATGTTTAATTGCCAAATATTTACTATACATTAGTTATCTTTTAAACCTTTCTTTTTAAAACTTTTCTTATATTTCCTGTGCTGAGATTAAGGATTTTAAAAGTCTTTTTATTATTACAGTAACACAGTAGTAGTTAGTAGTGCTTACAATAAAAATATCCAATAGTAGATAATTGAATTTGATAATTATATCTTTAATTGTCGAGTATTTTAGAACATAATGGAGAAAATACGGTGCAGTAATAGTAACACAAGGATTTACCCCAGGAAGAGAGGTACTGCAGTTTTTACGTTGTGCATGGAGCATGTAGGTACAAATAGTTGGTTTTAGGAATCTTCCATGAAGTTATCTATGATATCTAATAACCATCATAATAAAAGATTATGGAGCGGAATGGATATCCATTTAGAAGTGTGTAATGCAGAGCGAAGGTCCACATACATGATGAAAGTTGAGTTTTCTTTTGATTTTATGGGTTAAGAGTTGAGAGAATGATACAGACAGACATTCGAATGAGTCCTTAGTGCTACACTAGGCCAAGAGCAACTTTGAAGCTCTATAAAATATATGGAGCAGAATCTTAGCCTGCTCTGGGTATATGCATGGGTTCTCATACCTTAGAATCTAGAATCTTATACCTTATAAACACGAAATAATTAACAAAAAATATATAAAAAAATATAATTAGAACAGTTGCTTTTTCCGCATTCGCTTAAAAAGTAGCTTTAAAAACTATTTTGCATAGTAATTAATTCGAACTGTAATTCTTATTCTCTACTTAAGGCAAAAACCTACTTTTGTAATTTTTTCCACTATTGGTTTTATTTTTTACTTTTACGGTAATGGCAACGGTTCCTGGCTTTGAGAAGCCGTGCTCCTTAGTATGAGCAATAATATAATTGTTCCATCATCCACCTACTTGTCAACAGCGTTTTATGCCTTCGGCATTCCTTTATATTGTGCAATATGTTATTTACGAAGTACCTAAGTATGTACATTTTATGTAATAGCAAAAAAGTGCAGACAGAACAGAAGGAGTCTGCAGCTAAAAGGGAAATGGATGAAGCCAAGTAGTCGCACTTATAAAACAGACTTCAATGTGCACTACTTTCTTTTCATCGACCACAAATTAGCAAAGAAAGGAAGTCCTAGCGAGACAACTAGCAACGATATGAAATATCGTCAAGGTCAGAAATGCAAGAAGGACAACAATAATTTGTAAATTGAAGGGCATCCCATAATAACGATTATAGAAAATTGAAACATATTTATTTCGTATTATGAACAATTTAATGGAATATGTAAGGAAATAATTTAAAATCCAGAGAATGAAAACAAGGTATAATTATTTGCTTAATTTTTAGAATGCAATTTCTGAATTAGCATACATAATTAAAATGTTATTTGATTTATTTCCTAATCGTTTATCATAATTTGTTTACAATTTAGTTTGTTGTGACGGTCCGGGACAACCTCTAAACTGGAGTCCACTGGAGAGAACTGGATTTGACTACAATATTAGTAGTCTACTATTAGTCTAGCAAGTGGCACCAATCATGCCTGCATAATTACCGGTTAACGTTTATTTGAATGGAATTTCCAGTGTTTCGGTATTTACCACATGAACCCAAAAAGTTGGACGCCCGGGACGTTTGGGAGATTAAGTTTAACATTAAATGTATTCTAATTTTCCTAAACTAACCCACTATTTCCAATATTCTCACTTTTTGTCCCTAAAAATAAGCCCTATCATCTGGGAAAGTTGGGAATATTTTTACATTAGAATTATTGCACCGGAAACCCTGGCCATTTTGTAATTGTTTTGACTTTCTTGTTTACTGTTTACGTTTTTCATTTGTTTATGTCACTCAAGCGTGTCGAATGAATGAGGGCAACGGAAGATCATTAAGGGAAACTGGGTAGCAAAATAAGTGTACTATTAATAAGTACTCGTGAGGTGACGCTTGCTATAGTCTGTTGTACAACAACGACAACGTGTAACTTAAAACAAAGTTATTCAGTATAGACGGAAATAAACTAGAGCAGACTTGCCAGATATTTATAAGCGAATTTTATTAGAATAAAAACATTAAGTGGAAAATTAAGAAAAAGTTTGGAATTTGAAACAATTTTCTGGGGTATTTTTAGCAGTCTTCGTTTCTTTATAGGGCAATGGGTTTTTTAAACATTTTTCTATTAAATTCAGTGGCATTTCTTAGTTACAATATTAAAAATGTCATTTGTTCAGATTTGCCGTTTCTTCAATCTTAAATGAGCCATTTTAGATTTTCTTATTGTTCCTGGTAAGTTAGGTCAGTGCCGTATAAGCATATTATATTTATGGTTACACGCTAATTTGCGATTCTAAGGCGTCAAGGCTATTTATTTTGACATATAGTATCTGGCGAGCCTGGCCTGAACTGAAAAATGTGGTTTTGAAGAGCTGGTTTTGCTGGAGAATGATTCGCAATTACATACTATGTGTCTTGGAAATCCAAATGGTCTCTCAGCTCTCCAACTTCATCTTCATTCCTCCCGACAATAATAAATCCTATTTGTGTCAAGTGTTTTCTCTTTTCCCGATTCCTCACGCTCCCTACTCCGTTTAATGAACTTCCAAAAACAAATGTACAAAAATGAATAACAAACAGCCGGGTTTTGCAATTTAGATTGGACTTTGACGTTTCAAGTGATTTCTTCTCTCTCGCTTTCACTAAGTCCCAATTGCCTCGCCATGTACGCATTTCTAATGCTGAAGAAACACTTTTCTTGTTGGAACTCAAGTGTCACGCCATTCCTCGTCTGGTCTGACCTCGCCACAACTTCATCTCTCTCCTCCCATTGAAAATTGCAATCATATAATTATAAATTTGCCAACAAAATAGCATTTTCTACACAAATACGTATGTAGGTAGTAGTTGTAGTCACTGAGCAACTATATTTATAATTATATATACCTACATGTATCTACACGGTATACTATTTGTATAATTCTGTCATTCAGAAAATTCCCAAGGGATAGTACAATTGCGACGCAACCTGAATTAAAAATAGTATTTAATGAAACAACGTGTTTACCTTTTATAAATACGTGGGTGAGTGGGTGAGTGGGCCAGAAAAAAGTTGCAATAATTACAAAAGTTGCGTATTTGTAAGTAATAAGGTTTTTTCTAGAAAGATTTCCAAGAAGTTGATTTTGATCAAATTCAGGATTATTACTCAATAATATTTACGCTATCATTAATTGAGACAATAATTAGAATATTATTTAGATATAAATAATCATGATTTAGCAGAAAGGTAGGTAGCATCTCTATCTATCTAGAAAATACAAATTTCTCAATTTTACAATAAATTAGACTTTTCTTTAAGACAAATTGAGATTCCATTCTCTAAATTGCCATTGTCATAGGTTAAGAATGTAGGTTACTACACAGTTACAGTTGCATGACGTAAGTAAGAAACTGCATGTCCTGTCGTGTGACAGTGTCCCAGTATGTCGGTTGGTTAATTGAGGAGCATTTGCTGACAAGAGGGTATAATTAATTAGTGAAATAAATTACCTACCTTAGTGTACACTCCCCAAGGTAGGGCGCTGGCAATCGAGATGAACCAAATGAGACAAATCACTCGCGTTGCTCGACTGAATTTTGATTTCGTCTGTGTTCTGTAACAAATAGGAGGAAATTCGTTAAATCCTCACGAACTTTTACAGTACATTGACTATGACCAACATTGTACTGAATAATTACTAAATTTAAAGCTTGGAATCTGGGAAATACTTAAATTGAAATCTATTCCTATGAAACATCAAATTTCTCAATGAAAAACGAAAGAAAATTAAGAAAGCATCTCATTTATTAGTGCGGGAGTACATCTAAAAGTATTTCTTCAGTCTTTTTGGAAATTAGAGGTGTGCATTTACATGTTTATTCATGTAGGAAGGTATTCTCCATAAGTTTCTTATTTATTTAATAGAGAATATAAAACTACAAGAGTGAAAGTGTATTAAGTGCTTATATTTTAAGTTACACAGACTATTGATGGGATTTATTAGGTATTTATTCGTAGACTGACCTCATGGGATGGCAAATTGCAATGTATCTCTCTGTAGTGAATGCGACAATTGTGAGAATGGATGCATAGGTCGTGGATTCTGTGAGGATGCTCCGAAGGTCGCAAGCCAGCTCCCCAAACATCCAAGGATATTGGTGCCACATGACGAACAGCTCCACGGGCATCGCTGCAAATAAAACAAACTCCGTTATTACTGTTATCTCCAGAAAGTCCAGAATGCACTGCAATCTGCACTGCAGTCTCTCCCTTACACGAAATACACGAAAGTCATTTCAGTTCGGAGCAAATGTCACTCACACACTCATTCATCCTTTTCCCCTGTTAATGTTATACTTTTCAAATGCCCGGGCCGGGCAGGCAATGAAAACCTTTTGTATCCTTCTTTTCTTTTTATATACTTTTACCTGCTTTCTTTACCTTCCTTTGCCCTTTAATTCCTGCCCGGGTATAAAATATCACAGAAAAAGAAGAATCATGTTTCCCATCCTTGCTTCCAATCTGGACTGAACTTAACTAACTTGTGTAGTAATGTAAGTAATGTACTTATATTTAGTTAAGAAGCTAAAAGTTCTAAAGGAAAGGAAATATTACGCGTGAAAATATCACACCCAATTCTTTAGTTACTTACTTAACTGGATAGATGTCAAATGAAGGAATAAAGCTAATAAATAATGTCAATAGCGAAACTGGATCCTCTTTTGCAATAAGTAGATAGTATTTCAACTTATCCTTATTGTATTTGTAATCTTAAAAGATCTAAAGGCTAAAACCATTTAATTTATAACGGAGTCTTCTTGTGAAGAATACCCCAGATTTGAGATTGAATATATTTATGTTCTTATATAATTGTAGTGTTCGTTCCTTCTTACTCCTTTCCCCTATGTATGAGCTAATTGTGAGTAAATATTTATTATATTTCTCTTGTCATAGTTTTTTCTTACAAAGATTAGGTAAGTAAGTGTGTGTAAGTGTTAGAGACATGCAGTCGCCTTGACTTTGGAGTTTGGCTCTTGCAAAGGACACTTAAGCCGAGAAAAAGAAAGGAAGACACATTGGTGGAAATAAACTTGTAGCTTATGTATTTTAGTGTATGTCTGTCAAGTGAAGAGAAAAAGGGAGGAAGGAGAAAGTCAAGAGAAAGCAAAGCAAGCAAGTTAATAATAAACGACAGGGATTTAACTTTCTATGTAACAACTTACTGTTAAGGATTTATGAGTCTTTTTCCCATCGTGGGATTGAGATCTATGGACTATGGACTATGGACATAGTCTTTCCTATGTAATACTACAGCAGTACATAGGTGAGCCAAGGCGTAAGTCACTTAATACTCATTGTTAGCACAGGATTGAATGTCTTGCTCTAAATCCCTCTTTATATTCCACTCTCTACGGCCATTGTCCACGCCTAATCGTCCATTCACGACTAAGTCAACCGCTAATTCATACTACGTGAGTCTACTCTCTACATCATAACATAAATCCCTTTGTTGTGTACCTTTGCTTATATATGATACCCACTCCTACGTAAATCTTGTTTGTCATCAGGTATGTCATTAACAAGAATTTACTCCCTAACAACCGCTTTTATTATAACAATTAAATAAGAACCATTTAATTTTCAGATTTATTTCTATTTCTTTACTACTGCGTATAAGATCCATACCGTACGTTCTTGATTTTAGAAAATTTCAAAAAATGACCTTCTTGTAGCCAATCAGCTCCTATTTTTAGAAAAATAAAACAATTGTAGAATATCTGGAGATATTTCTTCGATTAAGAGCAATTATTATTTCAATTTACTTGCAATTTTTATTTATTTCGCTCATTTTTAGTGTTTTATATTTTGTAGATTAATTAAAAAGCAATAAAAAAAAGCAAGCATATTGTGTGTGGGTGAGTATTTTGCAGAAAGGTAAGTTTTGGAATGTAGTTAGTTGATACATACATATAACCAAAAATAGTACACTTATTAGCACGGTTCGCCAAATACTTGTCTATAATTTAATTTTGGAGAAAAGAATGGGAATTGTGCCAATACAATAAACTTTGCATGGCTACGCCTACTCCACATGCTTACATAAACGGTATTGCGTAGTTCCTCGATTTTTATTAGGAAAACAAAACAATTAGGCTAAACTTTATTGTATTGTATAGCATCTCCATAAACGTAGTAGTTGTATTGTATTGTATCGTTAACATTGACTACAGTACATGAATAGTAAGGAGTAATTCATTCAATACTTTTTCTTCTGTTTGTACATCTACATAAGTATCAACTTACTCACAAACTAATAATTGGCCAACGTAAACTGGGAATGCAATCAATGATGTGTATGAAAAACTTTGTTGGTTCAATGCCTACTATATAATGTATGTACATAAAATTCGGTATTAAGTCTAAGTAGGACAAATAATACGTAAAAATATGTATGTACTCGTGAGGAAAACTGCGTCGTGTAATATTTCAATTAACACATTATATTGTAGTAAATAGTGGACAGGTGCTAATGCAGATGACAATAATATTTAGTAGGCATTCGATAATGCAATGTGTAAGTATTGATCATTTACGTAAGAAAAAGTCAACATTTACTTATATGTAGACAAAGTAAAAAGTAAACACTACTATTTACTACGATATTAACTTACAAGTATATTTTTGAAAATATTACACATTTATAGCAAAAGTTTTCTTTGAACAACCTCCAGACAAAATAATTTGTTCTTCAATATGCACGCCTAATAGAAAATAACAATGGAAAAGTTTTATTTTCTCGTTGAACCCGAAACCCGAAAGAGTGAATGCAAGTGGCGGGTGTCCCAGTAGTGGACGGTGTCGTAAGGATGGAACAATTAAATCATCACATACTTAATACACCTAAGAAATATTAGTTGTACTTAAATAGTGAAAATTATTTCTTTGAATAAAAATACTAAATTATACTTGTAGCAACAACAGCTACACATTAACTATTTAATGTGTACACATCTTCTAACTACTTTACAGTACAGCAAAATGACATGAATTTACAAATACTGTACCCAGTATATTAATAATATTGTTATAAAACATGTACCTAAGTATTTTTCTTCTTTATTGCTAATTTCAAATTGTTATTCGAACATTTAACAATTATTTAATTCGAATAATTATTTATGCAAGTTCTGTTGTTAAAAGTTTTGAATAAATATGTTCATAATGTAGCTACATTACTTACTTTTACTTATTTTGATACATTAAATAAAGTAACCTATAGGAAAGTACAGTAAAAACCACTATTCATTCATATACTGTGCCATACATTGTATTGTATTGTATTGTAAAATATATGTATACTGAATACAGAGTGTTGTGGAGTATGAAGTGCCTAATTATGATTCCAATTACAATGAGGACTAACCTTCACCAATAAATTTAAATTATTGGTCTCATTTTGTTGCAAGGTAGATTTGTACACATCATCAACATTTTCTAGCAAATTATGCAAATAGGAAATACATATAGGAAATATCCCTGCATACGTAGGTGGCACGTAATCTTATTAAAAAATTGCATTATCGTTTGTCTGTTTGCATTCAGAATATATTTGTGAGAGAGCAATGCCACTAAAAGGAATTTGCCCCATCAGAGTTCAAATGACAGAGAAAAATTCTTTATTTGCAATTGCATTCCTTACTACACCAATGCAATGACTTTTGTTTCCATCAACTTAATAGCTAACGCAAACAGAACACTGCATTCTTTTCATTGTGAACTATGTTAGGAAATCGAATCTACCTCTAGTGCCCACTTTGCCATATTCAGTTTTATTGTCCCACGTCTTATTGTCCCACGTCCTATGCTCAGTTGTTGTGATATTTCCAACAATCATTCTAAATCACAGAGAAGTTAACAAATAAATTACCTATTTATATGTTGAGTGAGTAAATTTCATACTTCCGATGTAAACCCAATAGTTTGTAATACTTTTAAATTTATTACTTGCAAAATAATGAAATTTTAGCTTTCACTTATTGTATTGCGTTTGAAGGGTGTCCTTTCACCTTTCACCTACTGTTAAATTTAAATATGTGTTCTTTTAATACTTAGACAAAATGATCAGAAATGAAGTGAAAGTCTTCTACTCTCTTTTTTACCAGTTCCTAGAATAATATACATTCACATTCAATATTGTAAATTCAATCGACTGCACTTTTCTCCAGCTACGCGTGAAAATTTCAATTTAAACGGCAAGTGAAAGTTAGTAGAGTGAGGACATGTAGGTATTGTATTATATTGCATGTATATACCGAGAAGGATTGAAAATATATGTATCTACGTATATGTAATAGATTTATAATGGATTTCTATAAACTATAACCACTTTTTGATAAAAAGGTAACACAAAGCATTTAATAGTCCATGAGTAAGCTTATTGTAACTATTCATTGAATTGTTGTTAATCGAAATAGATGTAGTATGGCGTGACATGACATGAAATGTATGTAGTAGTACATAGTAGATAAGCACCTGGTCTGTCCAAGAGAGAAAGACAAATCGGATTAGGTCTGCTGCGGAGAAAGGAAAGTGAAAGTCTTGGTACACAATATTGTAAAAGGACTTTCATCGCAGTAAATGATTGCTTCGGATGGAAAACAGATCAAATCATATTTATTTACAAGTGAAGGACACTCTCCAATATCCGGGGAAGTTCAGTGGATTGGATAATTCTCCAGTTCATTCTTTATTGGCTTGACAATTTATTTTCTCAATCGTTGAACACTTCCCTCAACTTAAACGGGAAGCATAGCTACTAGACTACCCTTTTGAAGTTATATGATCTTGGATGCCGTAACGTGGACTTTGTAATGGCGTATTGAACGGCACGTAATTGAGTTGGACAAGTGGGAAAATATTGGAAAGTTGGAAATTGAGAAAGAGAAAAAGGGTTTTATTGAACTCTGGAAAAATAATAATAACCTGGAAAAAATAATTCTTTTAAATATTAATTTATAATTAATTCAATTGTAGTATAAATATCTACAAACTTATTACATCACCTGTTTTTTACTAATTTTTTCAGTATACAGTTTTAGAAGATTTTCCGAAGTTCCGCTTATTTCTTTTACTTTTTTCATAGAAATTTAGAAATCTGGATTAAATATTGAAAATGCGAAACCCTGGAAATGTCTAATCCAGTCTACTTTATTTATGCAACGTGCATATGTGACAAAAGCATTAGAGGTGCGTGTTCATCCGTGCAGGCGAGAGGTTGAAATGGTTTAGACGTGTATGTACGCTATAGATTTAGTGTCCAGAAAAAGGGAGCGTCCAGTCCAGCTTTTTGTACCATAGACTATACGCTTCACTGACACAGTGTATCCAGCCTTTCTTAGTCCAGAGGAACACATCTCAGCAGCTGCCGTTCTCACTCCAGCGATCAAACAAGACAAATAGAGTTCACTTTCAGTATACCTAGCAGATCTTTGCACCCCGCAGTTTCCTACATGATATTTATAATATCCAGCAAGAGCAACATGACATGAACCCATTCCATTCCGCTCTGCAGCAAATATAAACTCTTAAACGAAAAAGTTTTTAAAAAACTGAGAGGCAGCCCTATCGCTACAATTTTAATAGTTTTGTGTGGGTGTGCAATCTTTTTGCAGATTGTTTGAACGTAGCTGGATACTTTTTATATTACAATAGGTTCGATATTGATATTTTTAAAAAGAAAAAATTTAAATGTGCACCAATTACCGAAATATTTTTTACTTCAAATCTCCAAAACTTTAATCTTAAAAATTATGTTTATTTCACACAGATAAGTCGGTACTGTTGAATTCCCAAGACATTTACTTACTTTTGCAAGATAAGCGGTACAAATATTAAACAAAGACAACCGTTGAATAAAAAAATTTAAATCGATGTTACATAACGTACATTATGTAATTCTTGACATGATGCATGGTCAATACACATTACATAGTGTCTTTACTTTGCATTATTGCATTTCATCACTACATTTACACTAGAACTCGCTGCGTACGCGATCCTTAAGAATTTTGCAACTTCAATGCACCACAATATAAAACAGCCAAATTGTAACGCTTTGCTGGACAAAAGTTGGACTTTGACTACAATTCACTTGAGTGCTCTAATATCGTAAGTAGTCAGCGTGACAAATCATCCAAATAAGTATTCATACTCTTTTCTTCAATTTAATAAGCTTTTTGCGCTATTCCCTCTTGGACGATCTTTTCCAAATGTTCTCGATACCAGATCAGCTGAAAAGTTTTGAGAATATCGCGGAGAGTCGAATGTCAATACTTCAACAGCTGTCGCTTTAACAAAATTGTTGCAGAATTAGTGTCAAATACAATTTAAATTTTATCCATTGAAAATTTAAGTGCATTTCTGAAGATAAAACAAGTAGACAAGTTTTTCACGTGTGTGCTTGGTGTGCCCCAAGGACAAGGATGCAAAATAGGTCCCTTGGAATAATATGTAAATAATTAGGTTCTTAAATTTTTTCATTAGATATTCACTGAATGAGTAATGTACATAAAATATGTATTAATGACAGATTGATTAAGTAGTATGGATTGAAAAAAGAATTATAGAAGAATCATTTCTTACGATTCTGATAATAAATAAAAAGTCTTTAGAAAGACGCATAAAAATGCTAAGTGTTTCTTAGCATCGATAACAAGAAATCGAGAGCATCTGTGTCTGTACATTCATACGTAAGATGCTTGGAATAAAAAGCGGTTGATTTTTTGCTCTCTCGTCCAAGAGGACTCGGCTGCCAAGAAAGTACTTTCTTTTTATTCAAATCGATAGTGTTTCGGGGAACTGTGATGCAATAAACAGAGTGAGACGTGGACGAGTGAGTGAGGACAAAAAGTTATGTAATATACTTTAGAGAAAGACAAAAAGAGACAAGTCAAGCGGTTAGCCAAGCCAACTGAAGCTACACCACATTTAACTCATCTTTACTCCCATAAATATTATATGGTACACCCGATTTGCATAGAACGGCACTTGTACCCTTGCATCTTGCATATTGCAACATAACGCCTGAATAACCCTCAATTGGCTATGCAGACGACAACGACATGACCGAAATACTTATAAAAATAATATTTTGCACAGACATACAAACTATATAATAACTATGTACATTTATTATGCAATATATTTTTCTATAAAGCAAACTAAGCGTCTACTAAAACTCATAGTAAAAAATAGCCGCATGGAAATAACAGATAGGGAGAAGAGGGATGATATTACTGCCATAAAAATATTCCCCAGTGGTCTTCCCTATTTCTACAATGTAATATTCGCATCTAAATTTTAAATTACAAGAAAACACATTGAATTTTGAATGATTTTTGCTATATTTACAATATTGCATTTTAAGAGATTAAAACATTAAGTGTCTTATTTACTTTAAGAGATTACAAAGCTAAATATTACATTGTAAGGCAAAAATATCTTTCAGATTCCAAAAAATATACAAAAATATATATCCATTTTTGAAAGCCATTTAATAAGTGTAAGTACAGATAAGTGACATTTAAAGACAGCGGATTAATTAATTCGGTGAAAGCGGAAACAGAGTTTTCTCTTCAGAATAAATACGATTGTTATTTAATTTGGGGAACAAATTCGAAAACAATGAGACCCAAACACAATTAGGACATTTATAATAGTCAAAGTAAAAATATATCCTGACAGACACACTTATGTTTAAAAGAGAAATAATATTTGTCTTCATAGATTATGTGCTCACAAAGGTTTTGCTAACTTTGTGGTATGTTGGATATAATTTATCTATAAGACAAGAGTGGTGATCTATTTACATTATGAAATGAACAGAGAAATAGAGAAGAGAAAGTTGAGGGAAAAGCTCGACTGGGGTTGTCGTGAACGAACGTTCTATTGTTTTATTAGATTTGGACTTAATGCAATAAACTTTGCTTTGTTCCTCAGTTCCATCACACTGCACTGCTGCGAATTCAATTGCTTGTGCTTATTTGTCTGTTGTCTACTTGTTCTTGTTCTTGTTCTTGTTATATATATTAAGAAAGAGGAAGGAAAGAGCTAGAGATCGAGTGAGATCCCTCACTGCCTACACAACCGATTACTACAGACAAAAGAACAAAGTGAATTTCTTAAGAAAATCTTAAACTACTTACTCACGTTAGGCTAAAGGCTATAACTGCCTATATGTACATATAAATTACTATTTGTATCTACAAGATCTTACACTTATATTATATATCCAATAAGTACACGTACACACATATTTGTAGGTAGGGAACGTATTCATTCATTTATTTATATTGGAGGAAGTTGTATCATGTTATGTATGCATATCATGCATATTGCACAGTGAGTGCACACTTTCTACTTTGTATTGGATGCACATATTGATTCCGCTGTATTCTATACGGTTTTATATGTGTATTGCAGTGTGGGGTACTTAGAAGTAGAGTAAAACTAGAAAAAGGAAGGTTCTTCTGTTATGTTTTATTGCTACCTTAAATCGGAATGGGAAATTTTATTACTCCCGTTACATTGAGAGACTTGGAAAGGAAGGAAACTTCCTCTTTCAACTAAACCAAAAGGCCAAGGAAGCAGGGAAAAGCAAAGAAAACCAAGCAAAGCTTTCTTGACTTTCCCTTACAACTTTCTCCAACTCATAATTTATTTTATGTATGTATATATCCATGTAATGTTGTACTGATATTTGTGTGGGTAGATGTACATAAACAGGAGTTCACACTATGCATAGCTAGTGTCTTGTACTAAACCTTCAATTGTAAAGTAGAGGGCTATAAATTCCGTACGACTTATGTACACTTCCATATATAATGTATATTATACATCGATGCATAAGATATATCTGTACAGGGTGAGTCATCTGCTAAACATTTTATGTGTTAAGTTAAGTTACGTTAAGTTATTATTGAGCTTCCGCAGATACCTTTTCCTGAAATTAGAGTAACCTATAGTGAAAGCATAAAAAGTTAATAATCTGTTGTAATCCGAATTTAAAAAAATTGGAAACACTTTTTCCACAGGGGAGGGGTTCTTAAATAAATAAATCACGCCCACGATTTAGATCAAATAAATGTATGCTCTTATTAATTAGAAAATATTTGACACAGGAGAAAGTTTCGGGTTTAGTTCACGTTCTTTGAAATTAATGCCCCACCCTGTAGAATGTGTAGACATATTATTATCCTGTACATACATAGTAGGCCAAGTGAGTAACTACAAGGTAAGTGTCTTCAGAAGAGTGAGGACCTTGCTTTGTACGTCTTCCTTCTTTACTCCTAGTAATAAAGTATTATGGTGTTGAGCCCTGTATAATATGTATGTTAGTGGCTTAGTTATTGTTAGTTATGTAGAGAAAGTAAGATAACACCCAAGACGCTCCTTACTACTAGCGTTGGAGGCTGATGCTGAGCAGCGTGCTTTCTCCTTACTTTCTCCTTCTACAAACACTCACTCACTCAGCCCCCCTTAAAAATGGATTGAGCCATAGGAAAATGGTCATCTTTATGTCCTCTGCACTGCACTACACGACTACACCTCTCAAGGGACACAAAACATTTCAACTTTCTCCTTCCCTTATTCCTGTCCTTAATGCTTTCACTACTACAAACACCATTTACACCAGCACATACTACATACCAACACTTAACTAAACTGACACGGAAGGGGATATCAGCTGGGGCCCAAGAGAAACAAAACAAAATCTTTGTTTTCATCCAAAATACACGCATACACTACAAGAAACCATGTTTGTGTGATTACATACAATTAAAGTTACAAATATTGTTATGTCATTATGATACAACTAATTATAATGGCAGCCTTGCGCTTGCCCTGAGAAAGAAATGATTAAGACTGCTAATAACATCCCGCTGAGTTGTACTTGCACTTTGGTAATCCCTTTCAACATTGAGTTGAAG
>JAQFYC010001203.1:0-38014 GCA_034694165.1 Tomocerus mixtus | reverse complement strand
GAACGTTATAGCAGCAATCAAAATCCAATGCGTCTGCTGGGCTTGTCTGATGTTATCTATCTGTATATAATGCATTAAATTGTAATAAAGAAAAGAGCCGAGGTTAGTATCTGTATTTAGTGGATTTTTATTTTACTTACATAGTACCTAAAGTATGTATGTAAAGCTCTTATACATATAGGTATAAGTTAAGTACGTATACACACACACATACGCAGTCTTACAGTAGGGAAAGGATGACATGACAAGCAGTGCATATAATAAATGCATTGAATTCGTTTGGCTTTGTGTTGGACTTAACACAAGTGTTTTCCATTGGATTGGTTAAAGGTTCCTTAGTCAGCCAAACCAATCTTTGGTATTAGACCCTATTAAACTTTAAAAGTTTTTATGGACTATTATCTATCAGCAATGCGTATCAGCGCCATGTAGGTAGGTACAGAGATACTAAGCACTAACATACCGTATTCTCCATAATACATTCCGAACTAATAAGTATAACAACACTGTGAACAACAAACATTTTATTCATGCTGGAAGATTACAATTTCTACCATTTTATGCACTTATAGCTAATTAATGATTTAAAATGTAATGGCTATTTGTGTTTAATGTCAATTTAATTATTGTACATTATACTTTCCTTAAGTTCTGGATAACAATTACGATATCGCATTTCTTTTTGCAATATATCAAATCAATTTACTAAACAAATTCAAGCAGGTTTTATAATACTGCATGCTTGGTGCGTTATTTAGAAAAGTTAGAATTTATTCTAGAAATTGAAATCAATTAATATGCAAATACTGTGTTTTGCACTTCTTTGTTATGTTGATATGTACAATGCATATATAAAGGGAGAGAGAACGAAGGGTTAAATAAAACTGCTGGAGAAATATAAGGGGAAAACGGTGATAGAATGGTATGTAGTACCTAATGCGTCCGTATGTATCAGTAATAATGGTATAGTGTAATGTAAGTGCACTTATGTTAGGTACCTATAGGATAATGGAGTGTTCTGTTCTATGTTCCTATATAATATAATACATATTATAGTGTTTGATAATATTATGAGGGAACATATGTTGTTTATGTGTTATTAGCATGGAAAGGATAGTAGGTCTAGGTAGCCGTAGTAGTAAAGTCAACTGTTGTAGTAAAGTAGCCGAGTCTGGGCCAGGCCAGGCCAGGCAGGCTGTTGCTTTTGCTGATGGTTGGTAGTTGGTATGGTAGTACTCGGTTTACATACGGAAGCCAGCGTGGGAGAAGCTCGACGAGTCGTTCCCACGCTCAGCTCTCTGGAAACCTGAATTCAATTGAATAGGATCTCAATCTCGTATCAACATCAGCTCGTGCCAAACAAATGTGCATGAAATACATATAAGGGCCTATACTTACACATATGCACTTTAATATATTCATATACTTTATACTTTATATAACTTATATAAGAGCCATGCTGACGCTAACTAAATTGACTCCACTCTAATTCTATGTTAACCTAAGCAGAACGAACTGGACCAGTTGCATCTCCTTTTATATCTATACTTAAATTGGTTACATATTTTTATATCCCTTCTATAGACTATAGACACTAAAGGAGCAGCATAAATGTATAAATACATACATAACATACTTAAACACAAATTCCTATACAATTTGTGTATGTGGAGGGGCAGAAGGCGTTTGATGACAGACATCCAGCCAAACTAAACATAAGTCTCATTACATATCTACTATTAGGTAGGCAGTAGGTACCTTTATAGCTGTAATATAAATAGTTAAGTAGGTACTACATACCAACATGTACTTATGTAGATATTATCCATTAATAGTTATTCTACGGGCCTTCCCTTGCCTTGAGTGCTGAATACCATTAGAATCCTACGGACACTATCTATGGACATATGCACAGTACACTGCACCCCTTAAAATAGTTTTTGCTTCTTTTTCTTTACACACTATGTAACTATACAATAGATGATAATAAGTAAGTAGCCATACGATAATCTCAGTACTATTTATATGTATGTATTGATGTGTAGCATTTGCCTTCCCACTACTCCTGCCTTGTCTGGTTATCACATTCAAAGTTTAAAGTGTGTTGTGTATGCATGCATACTTACTTAGTTTCTTTTAGAAAGTGTAAACTAAAGGAACAGTAAAAGGATAACTTTAAAAGAATACTTGTACATTCATAATACATACTGTATTAAACTAATATACACATTCCTTTCTTCAATGCTAACATTTTACATACGTGTGTACATATGAATGCAAAGTACATTACATTAGTCACATCACATTTCACATCACAGTAGGCAACGCTCCTAGTTTTTCGTAACTTAACACTTTCTTTTGTAATTGGAGACTTGCTCTTGCTTTTCGAGGCTTGTCTTCTCTATATTATGACTAGAAGGTATGCTAATGTTATGTTATGTGTACTGTACTAACGGGACCGTCTCTAATATTACTCATATCTGTATTGACTAACTACTACTCGCATAATAACTAAAGAAATGAGAAGAATATGTAATAAGATGAAGACAGTTAGGTGGTCTTTGTCTGCTTTGTACATACGTCGACTCCTCCAGACCAGCCAAGACTTTTGGCTTTGCTTCCCATGGGAAATTGCTGAACTAATACTAATATCTGTTATTTGATGACTAAAGAAACTCTCTTCTCTGCTTATTAACTTTTAACTGACTTATTTTAAGAACTCAACTGATCTCACGACAGTCTGTGACATTTTTATTTCTTGTAGGTTTTTTCCACTTGTATTGTATTTGCCCTATGTGGTATGTATATTGCAATACTGGTTAATATTCAATATACTATATAAAGAAAAAAACTATGACGCAATCTTTAACTATTTTGATGTATGCCGCATGGTATTTTTCAAGCTTACGTACTTATGTTAGCTATGCAAAGTAGTTTAGCAAAAATCTCATCGTTGTTTGTCTTTATATATTGAAAAAAGGCAAGATGATACCAAAAGCAATAAACTCTTTGTAATCATAATATAAATAAATAGTGCAAGTTGAGATGTTATATTATTGGTTTCCCATATGCATATGTAGGTAGTACCTCAATCTCTCAATTACTGATTTGTACTGTTGTCACTCTTTGTATAGATCAGCATAACTTCACCGTGGGAAACAAAAATATGCTTACAGAAGGACTAATGTTTGCAATCAGCAGATTTTCTTTCATAGAGATAAATATTTTAGCTACGTGTTGTGTCTATCATCTATTTTTGCTCACATTTGTGCACAACAGTCAGGGAATCGCAAATTCTATTTTATCAATGAACGCAACTTTTGTATGTGCAAAATATTGCAATAATTTTTATTGTTCCAATTACCATTCCCAAACCTAGTAACTTATTGTGCATGCTTATTTAAATTCTAACATTAAGAATCAGTTTAGATATATGGACCGTTATATGGATAACTATAATTGTAGAATTATTTCATTTGCGATTGCTCATTACGTAAAACATCTGTAAATTACATCATTTTAAGTAGGAAAATTAACATATTTGTTAAAATTTTAAGAAAATAAACCTAAAACTTAAACAACATGTTAATCCATAGTTACCCCATATCTTTCACATGCACCCAACTCTTACGTACTGATATGCACATAAACTTTCAGCCTATAGCTATGTTAATGTTGTAAATAGATGAATAAGGGGATTACCCTCGCTCTCCAATCCAATCCAATCCAATCCACTCCACGAAATTGTTCCAATTAAATGCTACCTGTTACATATTTAACTTATAATCTGTGTCTACCATAAAAATGTAGGATTAGAAAATGTATAGACACTCGTCAATAATAATAGCTATATCATAACATGCAATGGGACGCGTGACTAGTTTGAGGAATATTGATATACGTATAGAGAGCCCTAATTTCGTGTAAACTATTCCGCTGTTTTGGATCGAAGCAAAAAAGAATGAAATGAAACTTAACCCTTGTTTAATTTCTCATCCTCCGTTTCCCCTTGCGTTCTCTTATGTTACGTTGCCTGACGCTGACCTGACCTGAACTGAAGTGCAGTTTAAGTTTATGTGAATGGATGGAGTGTGTGAGTGTGTAGAGAGTAGTATTAGGTATACACACTACACACACGTCATGGAATGAGTGTACATGTACATAGTACGCAGATATTAGATAGTTGTTGTTATTGTTGCTAATATCCTTTGAACTGATATTACAATAGAAAATACAAGTATTAAATGACTTGAGGTAGCATAATTAGCTGTGGGGCTGACAAATTCAAAGGCAAAGTCAAGTCAAGTCACGTTAATGTTAAACAGGAGAGGGAACGTGTGTTTGCAGTGAGGTTTAACTTTATACACTGCCTATCTGTATTTTTCCTTTTGTTTTGATTCACATTCAATTCTTTGTGCATAGATATGTAATGTTGTGATTCGTATGTAATAGTAATGAAATGAAAGGATGGTAATTGTTTCAGGTTATGTTAGTTTAGCTTTATAGTAGGAGATTATGTTATGTTTTGGTATGTGTAGAACAAGTGATGGTGATAGCGTGGGAATGGGATATCGTGTCAGAGCCTTGAACGTTGAATTGAATCTAGGTATCATTTTATTCCGCAGCTGTACAGAAAGTGAGAGTGAGATAGAATTACATTGATACAGGATAGCAGATAGGATAGGGCAACAAGACAGGACAGGACATGGAATGCACGGCATACACTCATTTAGCTAAGGAAAGGTAAAGGTAGCCATGCAATAATAAGTATTTAAATTAAATCAACAAGTGTACCATTGTTGTTTATTTGTATATCACTATCAAATAGGCCTGGCCTGGTCTGGAATTCAATACTGCAAAGTATTAAGAGTATAAATGTGAAGTAAAAGTATCTTTGTATAGTAAGTAACCTGATAAAAATTAACGATCAACTTATATAGCATGTAATTAGGTACACTCTCCTGTGAATGTAAGTGATACTGATGTGATAAGTAAATGGGAATGGCATGGCATGTGTGTCGTACCTCGTACACACTATTTAGGATAGTTATGCTATATGCAGTAATAAAATGGCAATTGGACCATGTTTAGTATAAGTATTATAGAAAAAGGGAAATAATAGGGAAACAAATCCAAAAAAATAGTTTTGTGAATGAGGATGAGAAAGAGTTGGATTTAGATTGGCGACGAAAGGAGAGTAGTTCTTGGAATGAGGAGATTACGTATTACTGTGGCTTGCTTGGCGACTGCGGTACACTTTCATAGCGTATTATTACCTACTTTTACTATTTATACGTGTACCTACTTAAAAAAGCTAACATCATGCGAAGTAAGTAGCTTCTGATAAAACATGTAACAATAACAAGGTAATACTTACCTATTTAAAAAATTATTATACAACAAATCCCATACCTAGATTTTCTTGACTTATGCTAAGCCTCGGCTAGACTTCAGACCTTAATCAGACAAGACTCCAGCGTTCAACTGACATACACAGAAAATACATAATCTCTTGTCTATATGCTACTTATTTATGTACTTGATTAAAAAACTACTACTTTGTACTAAAAATAAGTGAAATAACCCTTTGTAATTGAAGAGGGACATTTGTAAGCTTAACATGCAATCGGAATAGTTAAGAGGACTTATGGTAAATAGTAAAAAAGTGGAAACACAGAAGAAAAAATCTTTCTATTGTCTATACAATAGTTATATAAATCCATAGGTAATAGAGATTGACTACAGGCCCGACTAGGTACACAGAATCAATACCTGGAATATCTTGCTCTTGCTGTTTTGTTTTAATGCTCTAAAGGCGGCATGCTTTCTTAATTGGCTCCAGCCACACTAAACAATAGCCAGGAGTTTTTTATTGCTCTATGTTATTTTGACTCGAGTCTGAGTCTTGTCTTCCAATTTTGTCCTGCGGTTGTTTCGTTTTTGTAATTTTGACTGTGACGTCTGTAGTATGGCACTGCATCGTATTGTAATCTCTTCCTATCGTATACTGCCTTCAATGTGGTGAATTTAGTCTGTTAAATAGATAATAGCTTGGAAAAGGTTAATTGTCAACTAATGTCGGGGAAAATTCTTTGTCCTTTCGTGTCGGTAAACAATGTTGTAACAGATAAGGAGAAGAAATCTCTTCTGGAGGAGATTTATATCCTAAAAAGTCGGTAAGGTTGACTTTGACTCGAGAAAAGACTAGACACAGCCAAGTCAAGCCAATTAACAATAAAAATGAATGAAAGAATTAAGCTAGGAATTGTTATATGCAATGCATTGTTGTCAACGAATGCTTTCCTTTTATACACATACATACATATGCCTACTGTTGTCTTTGTACTTATTCTTTAGTTTGCATAGAAATAAAACTATTTGTGTTATTTAGTTTAGCGATAGGCTAAGAAGGTATTTAAGGGAAGAAGAATATAATAATGCATCGCATGTTAAAACTCTTTAATTAGAAAATGAATTTTTCGGTAAAAGTTTTGAATTCTTAGATGAACACTAACACACTGTGAGAATAAACGGAGGAAGAGTGCATAGAGACATCAAGTCAAGTTAACGAAAAGAAAAACTGTCCTCTTGTAAATGAAACAATGCCCTTCAGTCAGACAGCTAATGCTAAGTTAAGTTAAAGCATTGCGTTGCGGCTTCCCATTGTCTTTTTTAAATGGTTTACATTTTAAATACGTGTTAACTTGAAGTGATGACAGACAAAGACGTACGTATTTTATGGCGTTAGAAGTTTAATGTGAGGAAAATCACGGATCAAGGAAATGCAATTTCTATGTAACAAGCAAAAGTATTAATGATGCAAAGTTAAAAATACACAATTGCTATCTTTCTATATCATCTATGTAAAAAGCTTGTTCCTTTTCTTTATCGGCATCCTTGAATGAGAGTGAAACAAAGGAAAACAAAACAAGCTAGGCACACCAGCCAAGCCACCAACCAAGCCAAGCCAGAGCATCGTGCGGTGATACAGACAGTTCGTGCGACACAAAATTAACTAAAATTATTATTGTCACAGTCGCAATCTCCGTCACCAACAGCATCTTCATTTTAAAACAATTACATAAATGAAATGTTGGGCGATGCGTGAATTCTTGAAGAAGTGAGCGAGATGCATGCACACACGCGAAGATTTTTTCTCTACGGCAGTTTGAATCTACTTATTTTAGGTAATAGTAATGCATTTACAATTTGTAGTCATTTAGTTGACAAATAAGTGGAGGGTTCATTGAATCGATAAATAAAAGAGATGAAAAGTGAAGTACGCACGAAATGATGTCTTTGTTACATACAAATTACATAAAGCCTACATAAAAAATGCTACCTTTTACTACAAACCATATCGTCTCACATACGGATGTCTTTCTACACATTTGGTTGCTCATTCGCAACCTTAACAGCAATATATGTAAACATTTGGCAACTGAATACGCACAATTCACAATTATACTATTCTTTTACAAATGTGGCTTGAGCAAAGCATGCATGATCAATTTTTTCCATTTTTGATTGGCATTTGAATTGAAAGCTCATTTAATAATACTATGTATTCAGTGCACATCACTTCCTCTATATTTATCATAAATTGAATACCTAGGTGAAATATGAATATATTAATGAGTAAAAATATGATATTGTGTAATTCCAATCCGTCCTATTTCTGTAATATCGATACTTAAAATGTCATGGATTAGTATAAGCATCAGGTCATTAATTTGCCATTTCGGGGCTGTTAGTCATGTACATAGTTTGCCACAATACTAAGTAGCTAAACTTGATAATTCTCCCAACTTTATGAAAATGAGTTACATAAATTCGATTTTGCTATTGTGCTGTGTTGTAAAATTGATTACTTGTTCAAATAAAGCTGTGGTATCACAAAGAAGTGCAAAACCTGCAGGTAAATATCAAATAAAGTAGTTTTTCAATTTTACTTTTTCCAATTCTCTCACTACCAATAATGCAGAAATAAGTTGTATTTGTATGTAAGGAGTGTAATTACAATAATTAGCGAAGTTCACTAATAAGTATGAGCTTGAATTGAACTTATTGTTTAAAAGATGTAGAATACATGAGAGTGGACGACATGATCTTCATGATGTCCAAAACAAGAGCTGGGCTCAAAGCGGAGAAATACAGGTGGCCTAAAGGAAAGATTCCATACCGACTCCAGAGTGGACTTTGTAAGGTCAATTAAAATAACAATCTATTTCGCTCCCTGTATTCTATAATTTACAGCATTTAAGTAATTTGTGTAATTCATAGCTTGATACTTATACTCGGGAAGACTAAAGGAAAAAGATTGTTTTCCATGTACTGTATGCACTTACACGTGTATACAGATTCTATTTCACTTTCCTGTACCTGTTTCTGTTTTTGTATGTATTTACTTACCTTTCCTCTCTGTAATTGTAATCTGTACTTGTCTGTCTTTCAATTTGTGAAGCTGATGAAATGGAAGAAATGCTAGATGAGGCTATGGAACTCCTGGAAGATAACACCTGTATTCGCTTCGTCCCTCGTACAAAAGAACAAAACTATTTGTATATTAGCTACAAGGAAAGCGGTTGTTATGCTCACGTAGGATACCTCGACCGAGGGAGACAGGTAAACTTACTTCGTCTCGTCGGTATTTTATTTAATTGTAAGATGCTGTAGATTGGAGTGGATCTCAATGAAATTAAATAGCTTCCTTATTAGACCTTAGATATTAGAGGAACTTGAAAACTGAGAACTGCTAATTTCATTTAAAGAGGGACATTTCATCTCGTCCTTCAGTCAGGTTCAGGTTAAAGATGGTCTGAACTGTCGAAAGCATAAAATTGTGGTCAGAGATAAAGAGTGACTTGAAGGATTACTGACGATGTGATTAAGTGGTGTAACCGTTATTATTTGCAGGGAAACGTATTACTGTCTTGAACAATTTTGTTGTGGGAGCAGACAACTGTATACATATACAGATAAGACACATAAATGATACAGAAAATACAGGCCAGCAGAAAAGGATTCTGTTGCCTATTTTTTACATTACAGCAGACTAATACAATTATCGTTTCCTATGTATCCAATAATTTCAAGTATTTAACGAAAATCTACTTTTTCTTAAACATTTCATGTGCACATTAGTTAAAAGGGTTCACTGAAACGATAAATGCTACGTATATCCTATTAAGTTGCAAATGGTTGCAACAGTTGCAAATGTTTCACTTATAACTACCATAAAAATAGTACACCCATCGCCAGCGTCGTTGTAGAGAAAAAATCACGGAACTTATAATTCTCGGTTGAAAATATCTTGTAGGTACATTGTGTCTATGCGGGTTTTGTTATGTGTGTAATACTCTTTGTAGTACGCGGAAATCTTATGACGATTGCTCTATATATTTTCAGAATCTAAACTTGGGTAACGGTTGTTGGAGGCTTGGGACGATAATGCACGAATTGATTCACACAATTGGCTTTTCGCATGAGCATCAAAGGGGAGACAGAGACAATTACGTAACGCTATACCTTGAGAATGTAGAAAAAGGTATCGATTTCTGTTACAATTACTTACGATAAACCAAATCAATTGGAGGTATTAAATGCACAATGTTCCTAAATATAGAAAAACATTTTGTACAAAATTATTTTTGTGTTCAGAGAAACAGCATAATTTTGCAACTAACAAAGGAATGGGGATGGGGAAAATGGATTTCGACTATTTTGGCCTTCCGTACAATTACGCGAGTATAATGCACTACAGATCGACAGCTTTCTCGAAGAATCGCAAAGAAACCATCGTTTCAAAGGTAGGTTATTAAAAAATAGGAATTTACTTATGATTATACATTCATATAGTAGGGGTGCACTTATGCCCTTGTAAAGCTTAAACATTTATATCGAACTTTCGAAGCAGGAGCCGTTACGTTTCTTATATGTACTCAATAATATCGTTTGCTTATGTTTGATTTTGTTTTAAAAAGAAAATCACAAATGGAACAGATGCATACTACTGGAAAATTGATACAGAAGGGCGACCTGTTATTGGGCTCCGTAATTTGACAAGAGGTGATGTTCGGATGATTAATAACATGTACCAAGAAGTCTGCTGAGTCTATAGGCACATATTATAAATCGTAGTAACTTACATGATACAGCATAGGAATTTAAGAATTAATACCTACGTAATGTTTAGGACATAGTAATTCTATGCATACTTTTACTATGTCGATACCTGCATCCAAAAACTGACTCATTTAGTAGCTTACAGTGCTGTAGCACATTTTGTTAATGAATAATTCCTACAATTACGTAATTGCAATGTGGTAAAGTATTTTAAGTATCTATTGTATGTATCAATCATAAACATGCCAAAACAAGGCAATGACATACAAAGAATGTAAAATCTTATTTACATTCACGTTGTTGACATTATTATGGCATGCATTAAATGGTCATCATTATCATCATAAAATATTAAATGAGTTTGTAACAGATAATTCTTATATTATTGTGTGTGTAAAACAGTATTCATGTAAAATACAATTGTAGAATTATCTTACTCTACAGATTATGTTTTCAGATTTGATAACTAAATTGTCCATTTTTATTTAGACTTATAAATACCTATTTAATTATATGCATCGGACAAAAGAGGATATAACCGGGAAACTCCTGGGTGTGGTGTGGGAATAGTTTCCCCTACGTCACATATCACCGAAACCGGTGATACGGTTGGTGAAAGTGATTTCCGCAAGGAAGTATCTACTACATCAGATTAGCCAACCTGGACAAGGGCGACCTTTAGTTTACTAGATTTGTTTATTCACACACCCAGGTAGTAAGTTTGTAAATACAGCATGCACTTGTAGATACACTAAATTTTACCCTGAATTGATTTTCATATTTAAAGTAGGTGGTACATTTAGAAAAGTATACATCCTTTATGCTAGTTACCTAACTAACTGATTCCTAATAAACTAATAATGTGCATTAGACACTTTTATTTTGTTTTGTAATTACACAATATTTATGTAGACTCAAATGCTCAATTTAACAGAAAGCAATTCTAACACCTAATATTGCAAATAAAATTGAATAAAACTTTTTGGTTAGAAATGTTACTTTCAGCTACTAAATATTTTTACAATACGAATTCCCAAGAATTTTAGAAATACTATAGTGCACAGTTCCTTCCTTGTAGTCATCACTGTAGGACCTAACATTACCCATAAATAAATATACATGCTATACATTGGCTGATAAATTGCACACTTTACCTTGTGTATCTGTATATTATGTACTTATCTTCTCTCTTTTGTGGTGGTGTACCTTTAGCTTCGTTACAGATAACTAAATGCTACACATTCCTAACGCGTTTAACCATTTTTCTACGGAAAGGTCATTTAAGTTGTCCATTAGTTACTTAATGAGGACATATTTTATAGTTTTCTTATTCTTTCTACGTACTATTATATGTAGTACCTATACATACCAACTTATTAAAGATAAGCAGAAAAGGTTCCATAAAGAAAAGATTGTCTTGATACTTGTAGAGATATAAGTTGGTAAGTAAGTCAGTAAGAGAGGGAAGAAGACAGGAGAAAGAGACTCCAGCTGAGAGAATAGCTGATTTGACGACTTGAGTGTCTTCACTAGCAACTGGATAGAGCTTTGGTATTGCATTGGATTGAATGTCATGTTGTCTCAAGTCTGGTTGCTCCGGTCTGTTGTCATTTCTTTCCATTGTTGTTACCGCGCGAGTGTTGTCTTGTCTCGTGGTCTTTGACAAACAAATCCCAATGACAATGAACAGGGAAAAGGATTATCAACTCAAGGAATCCCTTTTTGTTTCTTTACATTTTCTTCTTTCTTTAGACTCATCGCTTGCTCTGTTTGTTCTAGAGGAAAGAAAGGGTCTCCTCTTTAAATTATTATATACTTATTGTCAGTTATTTGGTATTTGCCTTCCTCGGATAACCAAATACGTGTAATACGTACTTATGGTTAAGCTTTCTTGGACTTTATATAAGTAAGTATGTATATCATCATGAAATTATTTAGAATTTGTCTTTAGTCATCTTTAAGTTAAGCCGATGATGTTGTCTGTTCATTTGGATGGACATTGTACACATAAAGTAAACCATTTTTAAGAACCATACAATATTGTAACAAGTTCCTACATCAATACATATAATGTACATACAACCCTAAGCTTCAACCTGACCAATACGTATTACATATCTGTACTTAGGATTATTCTTAATACAGATATAGCAGAAGTCATAGAAAGGTGCCTACTGTATTGTATGCACTATCTTTATTTACTATCTTTGTCATTTGAGTTGAGCTCATGCTGTTTATAGTACGAACTTGAAGTGAACAAGTTGCTCCTGGTCGGATCTTCATAATATGATCACATCACATCAATCATCACATCACATAAACTGAAAACTAAACTGTGTATTATACATCCCATCCCATCATGACATCAATTTCTTCCCACCACAAAAGGAAAGTGCAGAAGCTGTTGGCTTGTCTTGTCTTCTCTTGTTGTCCGGTGACTATGTCAGGGCGATGACTTATTATTTACTACAATATGGATGTACTTATATGTACAATACAAGAACATAAGGCTCATACCTATATAAGTACCATACAAACTACAGATATGTACCATAAGCTACTTAATAAATTTTATACAGTAAATCCGTATGTACATATCTGTACAACTATAATATAAAATGACATAAATAAAATGCAACTTACAAGAAGTGCCCCTAATAAAGACATTTTACATTTTCTGAATACCTAACTTCAACAGAAGAAAAGTAAATATAGAAATATGTACATCAAAACTGTACTCTAGAAACAAATACCTATTAAGTACAAGTACCATACACATTTAGATGATAGAAACAATGCCATAATATCTCCACAAACTAATTTTATTACCACTATTCTAATTCTAAACAAACATAGTTCAATGTAATTCGTTGAACTATATACTTTACATACACTATAGTACGCTTACTGATATGTACCTATACAGTAAATACATAGTTAATTATTTAGGACATAAAGAATGTTTCTTCGTACAATAAATACAGTAGGTAACTATAACATATGCGAATGACACATGGAGTGCAATTCTCAGAAACAGAAATAGAAAACAATATGTTACATACCTAAGTATATTAATTAAAATACTTAATGTCTTGATTATTTGTTAACTACGCACAAGGTTAAAGAACTTTCTGTTTTGTCATTCAATCGATTTTATGTATCATGCCATACATTAGCTAAATTATTTGCTTACGTACATAAATATGTAACATTTCATTTGAGAATAAATAATCTCGTATAAATTCTTCATTTATTTACATACATTAACATAGCTAACTGAGTTACTCACCCTAACGCTAATGGGAGGCTCATTTGAAGATAAAATTGCATATCTCAGTTTATGATTTCCGAAAACAATATGAAATTGACCCAAGAGAACTAAAAGAGTCCGCTTCTAACTTTAATAATGATAATGATTAAACCAATGGTTGTTTATTGTCATTCATTTGCATTTAGATTTTACAAGAAAGCTTCTATTTACCTCTTCATCATTCATGGTTAAGTTAAAATTATATTATTTACGCTGCGCCGAGTTGGATTTGGATTAGAATTGAAATCTTTGTACACATAGTTTCTCATCACATCACATAGACAGATAGAGAGAAGCTAAATTGCATTTAACACACGTTCACTAGATTTGTTAGTTAATCTTACTTACAGATACTTTGAGCGTAATATTACCCAGTGACTTATAGATAGTAGTAAAGAACATATGATATGATAAGCAGAATGAATAGAGAAGTATAACTGTATTGTACTGCATATTAAAGATAGATTATCTTGTAAAGAAAATGCCTACGACCGCAAATAGTTGTTTGAGGGATTTTATGACAGAAATGAAAGTGAACGTAGAGTAGCATGAGAAATAGTCATTTGTTACTTCTCTCACTCACTTTTATTTAGATTTTTATTCCAAAGACAATCAGGAGTCGGTTCATAATCAGAATTGACATCCGTACAGATACCGTACTGTGCAGAAGCTTTAACCATTCAAGCCAAGGCAGACTTACTGCTGTTTCCAAAGTAAAAGTAAAATTAAATGTAATTATAATTATATTATTATACCTGAGGTATGTACATACATCTATTTATGTATGAATGTATGAATGTATGAAAAGTACTCTTTTTACTAACTAAGCATGAGAATTTCAATGTCTCACTATTGTAGAACTAGAAATAAATGCATTGTATACACGTTAACACATGTAAAATAATGCATGAACGGAGAATGAGCAGAAAGAATGGTTTGAAAGGTAAATAGTTCACAACGCAGCGTAGAACGTAAGAAGTAAGAAGAGACGATGAAACATTTATAGTAATTTATGATTATGAGTTCATATGGTAAATAAAAACATTTTATTGCACTGCGATGCTTTGTTCCCACAGTGCATTCATTCTATAGCGCTTATAAAAGTTTACGAGTAGGCTGATATATTTTTTCTTGTTGAATGCTAACTCTAACGTTTCTTCTATTGTGCCACGACATAGTTAATAGTTATCTGCAGGTATTAGGGCTACTAATGTATTAACTAAGTCAAGAAGCTAACTCAAAGCCAAAACTAAGATAAAAGTGTTTAGAGTCTATTCTGATAATATATAAATTGTAATTCACACGTTTAGCATAATCCATTCTATTCAACTGTCTATGTATATATGTATAGTATTAGCTTTTCTCCTAACTATATTAATCATCCAACAAGCTATATAGCTATAGAAAAGGTAAGCTAAAGAGAAAAAGATAGATTTACCTTACCAAGTTGTATCGTATAGGAGAGTAGTGTACTGTACTAATTCCTATTGTTAAAGGGATTGTATAGATAATAAAGATATTTTTATTGTTCTAGGCTTCTTACTCACCTTGTCTTGTCTTGACTTGACTTGTCTTCTCTTTACGCTCGATACGATAAGTAATGAGGATCACATCACATCACACCATATCGCATAGTCGACATTAACATTAACATCAACGTCAACATAAGGCAGACATGAACTATGTTAATGTAATAATGTACTTTACTGACAATCCATTAAGATATACATATAAGTATATAAGTATTAGTAATCAACATGTAATATGTACTAGTACATAGTACTCCTTATAAAGAAATTGAATGTCAATGCCTCCTGCTTGCACTTCATTTGCAATTTCACTATTTGCAATCTATCTTCACATTATTTATTTATTCATAATATTGGTAGTTACGTACACGCAAGCAAAAACAAGGAGGGAGTTGACGTCTGACGTATATAGACGAAGGCTTAACATTACATATAGTAATTTTATTTAGCATAATTTATTCATATTAAGTACCTATTATACCTTAAGTTAAGTTAAGAACAGTTTTAGAAATTAGTCTTGTTTTTCTTCACATATAAATAGTTAACAACATTAATTGCTAGCATTGGCTGTTTTATCATCTATAACATAACTCATCCCATGCCAGGACTAGGACAGCTGAAAGATTTGCTTTACATTCAATATTCCATTAGTAAGAGAAGGATGTGTGGGCAAGTTACGTGCTAAACTGCTAAAGTGCCAATTCTAGTCATAATAATATTGTGTTATGGTAAAAATATCTGTATAAGAAGTACATTACAATACAACAGGTATGAATATGTACATACATACAGATAGCTGTAGGTATAATAGCTACATTTTTATTTGTTCTCTTGCTAATAAAATAAAACTGACTTGAGACTTGACTTTTACATTTTTACATACATTCAATTACATTACATATGCGCTGGTTTGGTTTCAATCCACAGTTTCTCATCTTCAATAGTTATTCTCACAAGCAGAGTATATAGAAACGTGTATTAATGCATAATGTATGTAGGTGGACGAGATATTAACTCACAATCACTTCTATTTGGATAAACTACATAACATAACACACACGTACACATTTACTACAATATACAATACATGCAATGTAATCTTAACTCTTGATTTTATTAGAAAAATGATGGCCATGACATGATAGTGTGGTAGTATGTATGTATGTAGTTACGTGCTTTTTAAATTGCTAGACTCTTCTGTAAATTATGTCAAAACTGCGGGAATTCGTACTAAAGTTCAGCAGACAATTTATACTTTCATAAATTAAATGGAACTCAAAAGTTATAGATGTCATGTCTCTTACGTTAATGTTCTATCAATATTTACATCCATTTTTACTAGGTATTAAAAGTGTAGAGATGGATAAGTACACAAGTTATGAAACACGTTTAAACTCATACCTGTTTTGTTCATATGACCTGATCATTTCCATTTCATATACTCCACAAGTATATTTTTCAACATTTAAATGGTGTAAATGATATAGTATATGAGATATGCAGTAAGAGAGTATAAAAATCCTATAAAATTTTGTCAGAGTACATTATAAAGCTTTTTAAATATTAATATTGCTCTTCCTGCTGATATGAAGTGATAGCTTTTTAAAAATAAGTAATAATCCACGCATTCCTTGCCAACGTGAACACAAAATATATATGAAGCTTGTTGACTCATTCATAAGTTCATATTTGCTTTGATATTACAGCGGTTTTCTAAATCGCCATCAGTGGTCAACTGCAAGCGACCATCCCAGACAGACAAAAATTAGAAATTGAATTGGAAATCATAAAGCTAACCCAGAACCTAAGAACTTAGCGCTTTCTTGTCCCAAGTACTTTCGAATTTCTAAGGAAAACGCTTAAATTTTCTATGGTTTGGTTTAGTTTGCCTTCGACTTTTAAGAGAGAATTAATTTTAACTTTGTTTTGTTTGTGTAAACTTCTTACCTGGCCTGGCTTGGCATGGCATGGCTTAGCTGGCCATTTACATTTTCACGGAAACCAAATAGAAAACCAAGCAAGGTAACGCTAAGGATGACATCGCTAATGAAAGGAGGCGAGACAAGACAGAATCAGTGGAACCATCACACACAGAGACAAGAGACAAAGAAAAGGAAATATTAGTAATTGGGATGGAGAATAAATGCTTTTAAGATTGAATTGATACATCTGCAAGCAACTATATAGCTACGTAATGAGCTATATGAATTATAAGCAAAATGAAACTTACATAAACGCTTACTAAACCTACACTTACGTATTATTAGAATAGTAGATCTCACTGGTTAAATTATGAATGGCATGATTTGTTGGACAAGAAAATGCTTTTCATGGACACAACAAAATAAAAACTAAACTAACGATGAGCTGACGAGCTGGCTGAATTGAATTATCAGAAAAATACAAGGAAATTGTGTCGCAGACGAGATTATGTGAAATCGTAGACATAGAAATGCTTGTATTGTTATTGTAATTGTAAGTGTACGTAAAGATAGTCCATAATGGCCAATAGTACAAGTAGCTTATTTTCTTCACCTTCTGCTTACGGAATGAGAAATTATACTTATAGCAGCCCATTAAAAGTTAGGCGTTTTTAGAAACGAGCCTTTATCACCTAAGGTAATCAAAGAATCAAGAGGAGACGTGAACTGACCTGACCCAAATTTTAACAAGGAGGCTCAAATTAGTTTGCTTTTCATAGCTAAACTTAAGTCCACAAATAAAACCGCAGAAAGCGGTTAGGTAAGTAGATACGTATCAGTCTGGCCTGGCTCTTTTGTTTTCCTTATTCTTTTCTAATGAAGGTAAATAAGAAGAAGAGGGATTTACCATTTACCATTTACCTTGCCTGTCCTGCCTTGTAGATCTAGTCATTATTACTTGGTTTACTTAGTTATGACTTCGTAGTAACTATTTTTCCAGACTTCACATCATCATAAGCATCCCCATCACCACAGCAGACATAACAATAACAACGGTGACAATGGGAATCCTGCTTTACTCTTCTGCTCATTTAACCCGATAATTTTTATAGATATATATTATAACATTCATTAACAGGTTAACTTTCTTGTTGTTCACTTGAGTTGAGTTTTGTTGTCTGTATTGTTGTGCAGACTAACTAATCTGTCAACAGCTTGGGCGTTTGCATTTAAACCTCTTTCTTGAATAAATATAACACCTTAATATTGTAGCTATAACTAAATCCAAACTTATTTGCTAGTACATGCATAAGCACAGAAAGATTCGTTTAGCTTACGTTAGTAACTCACGTCACAATCATGCCACATCTCAATCCACACAAGTTAACTAACAATATTAGTTAAATAATGTCAATGTACTTAGCTATAGGTAGTTGGAATGTAGCAAAGCGATACTACACCCTGGCTTGTCCTAAACTCATAAATATGGGATACACTATTTACTTTAGTTATTAAATGCTAGAAATTTGGTTGGCTACTCGATATATTTTTTCGTCATCCTTAACTACACATTGTTAGTTAATTAGTTAGTTAGTTCAGCTGCTATTCTGACTTAGAATTGTTATTTCATAAATTGTACACTACATAATTAAATGTGTCTACACATATTTTACTGTTAGTATATATCAGGAACTTAATTGATCTTCCTTTTACTTCCAATATTGCGCTGTATAATATAATTTTTCTGCTTAATGTTTAAAATGCCAAATCCAAACATAACTTACTTATCTATAAAAAACAAAATTAGGATATTTAGTTTACAATATAATTTGTGGTCCGACTTTCGAGAAGGTCGTAAGACAAAGAAAATGTTTCGTGGAATTCTATACTTCTGTACTTTTACTCATCACATAATCACATCACCCATATTAACAATTACAGGGTTCACTATCCTATCCTACAGTGATAAAATATCTGTTCATAAGTATTAAAAATTAATGCTCTTATAGAAGGATTAGAAAGAAGATATCGATAGAAGTTGATATTGTGGATGTCACTCAATTCTGAGAAAGTCACTCCACCCTTGCTTGCAAGTGAATCCAAAGGTAAATAACACGATTGCTCTTTCTGTGGGGTGCAACGAAATGTAATGATGTGATGTCTGATAGATAGCTTTATGTGTTTGTGTACTTTGTGGTGTATATGTACATGTGCTCGCCTAAGACCAATGCAATGCCAGCAATGAAATGTATTTTCTGCCTCCCCTTAAGAATGTCTTGTTCTTGTCTCAGTCACTCATGTGAGTCATCAACCTGCCCTAATTTAAGGGCAGGTTAATAATCAAAAACTGATCTACTGATGTGATATCCCTCATCTCAAACACAGAATACTTGCATTATATTGTACTGTAGATGCTAAGCATGCTAATGTTAAACTTTAATAGATTATTGTCTTATTGTTTTTGTATACATACATTATAAGCATTATGCTAATGTTATAACATACCAACACGCTCTCAAACTCAAGTCTCATTTCATCGTAACAAGAATCTACCATATTGACAGCAAGTAGGTGCATGCTAACACAATGCAATCGTTTGGTTTGTCTTGGTCGTCTTCTGGATTGACATGCAGACAGTATCTATGTACTAAAAGAAGCTGATAATGTTTCACTTCAAAAATTGTGCTTATTAATATTCTCTTATGCTGCCGTAAAACCCGATTTAGTTTCCCCGATCGAAATACTTAATTCCCCACTGTGGAGAGTAATTTGGAATCAACAAAATCGATTCCCCATGGGTAAACTTTGGGTTTTTACGATATATGTTTTACATATGATTTGAAATACTCTATCTCTATCTACATATCAAGCTATTCGTCTAATCAATCCATGTGATATTGGAAATATGTAGGATGATGATTCTATGTATGTATATAGATAATTGTGATGACAATGTGTAACGCAATTCATTTCGTTTCAGTCTCACATAGAAGGTTTCCTTCTGGTTTTCTCGCGTGTAGGTCTGATTTCATGTAGATTACCCTACACAGTGTATTCGATGCCCGTCAACTTGTGTCTACGTGATTGTGAACATGTAAAAATCTTATATAAGTATATACAAATACTGCATAATATGATATATGCATGTATACGAAGACTATACTTATGTATACTTACTTACTTAGCTAGAAAGCTTAAAGAAACTGATACATTTTGGTGCAGGAGTAGGTAAAGCAGATTATTTTGTAGACAGACAGGAAGGATCAATTTCTCCTTACGGCTGATTGCTTTTGGCTCTTTTTAATGCAGAAGTTAGGTAAAATATTATATTATTAACCTACCTAATCATGTTACTATTACTTATTTATATTTTTCAGTGTGTGGTCAACATGTGTCCGTCAATACTAAAAATAGTACACCTAAATAGGTAATAAAGATCTTTTTAATGGAAAAATTTAGGTAAGAGCTTTTTTGACCTAGCTTATGCTATATGCTTATAAAACGTACCATTTACAGTACAGGTATTCCATGAAATAATATTTTTCCAAACTTAAACCTCAATCCGAATCCGTCAATGAAGGGGGCAGATAGACTGATCGACACAGGAGTCTGGAGTCTTGACTAATTAACGAAAATGCAATCCCCGCCCCACTGGTTACCTACTGAACTTGTGAGGTAATTCCTATTAGCTACCTAACTTACCTACTTACTACTACTACCTACATTTAGAATATTAATTAACAAAATAGGTAGTTGAAGTATAGATTACAAGAGAAGTTCTACCGGAGCCAGAGGAATATACTACTTCAAGAGGACCGTCGATTGTCTCGTCTCGTCTTTCAATTTAATTCTCTTGCCTTTGCCTTCCCTTATTTAATTTTGAGCATCTTTCTTACTTATTAGTGTACTGTATTCTTTATGAGGATATAATAGACGTTGTGGGTTGATGAAATACAAACCGCGAAGGCCAATGCCAAGTCAAAGCCAAAGGATCAAGATGAATGTTAGCCGAAGTACCGACTGTTATGATATTATACCATATTTGGGGAAATTGCTAAATTGAATATCCTCTTTTTCGTTACTCGTCAATTTAATTTGTTTGTACTGTTTGTGTTCGTACCATAGTTTATTTTAATAGGAAGCTAATGCTGTACTTGTCTGTTATCTGTAGAACTGTAGAAGGCATTCCCTCGCAGTCCTATTTAGAAATAACATACAGGATAATTACAGAGTGAAGCAATAAGTTCTAATCACTAATCACTAATAGAAAACTCGTCTGTGCTACTACAGATATGTACAAACATAGAATACATAGTGTCTGATGTTAATTAATTCAATGTTCAGTTCATCGAGTATATAAGCATTAGTTAGTGCAATCTAATGCATTTCAAATCAATATGGTGTGTTAGAAATGTCTTTTGATAAGAAATCCTGTGTAAAAGTTAATGAATACCCTTGATTCTGATTTTCATATTGATTTTGATACTTTCGAGATATAATTACAAATAGACAGTGTCAAAAAATATATACCTTCATTAACATTAAACACGTAAATATATATGATTTTTGCCTAAATATGGCTATCGCGTAGCCAGAGCCAGAAGTTTCATCAACATCACCTGATTACACTTTTTAGAGGATTGGCAATTCAATTTAGCACTCCTACTCCTACTCAACTACTACTTACTTATCAATATCTTGAGCAGTATAAATAAATGGCCATCATTTATGTACCTTAATGTCGATTTATCTCTAGAATGCTATTACAAAGCAATCGCCTAACTATATACTTATTTACTATAACTAGCCGCATTTTTAAATGGATCTTGATCTAATTAACCGTCTGAGAATTAAAAGAAAGTGCCAAATGTTGCATTTTTCAAGCAATTGTTTCCAGACAGACTGAAAAAATTAAATCTCATTAAAAATTGGCATTGATAAGGCTGAAGAAATAAGTATCTACTTATGCATGCATAGTAATTAGCATAGCACGTAAACTTATCCTAATGTCAGTTCAATACAAATAATACAACGCATATGCAACATATTTTCATATCACATCACTTAAAACAAAAGTACCTACTAAGCATTCACATTCATATCACATCCCTCTATAAAAATTGACAAATAAGTGCAGACACACAGTGCACGCAGAACAAAAGCAATTTAAAAAGCAACCGTGAAAAGTGCAACACAATTGCACTGATGCAATAATACGTAAGTACGCAAATCTTTTTTCGATTTACAATAGTTACGTGTTCTGTGCATAGAATAATAAAGGTTTCTCGATTCTTGTTTTAAAAAAGCTACATCACATTACATACCTAAGTAGGCAGTCATAATATTATAATGTAACTAAATTATATAGTAGTGTCTTCTACTCAGATGCATGCAATATTCAATTCATGATTTCATTCCAGGTCCAGTTCTTCTGTTGCATAAAATGCACTAATCACGTAACTCACTGGTAATCATCTATTTATTCTCAAGATATACTTTGACTTCGTCAGTGCAACAAGAATTCTACTTAGGTAATAGTGTAAAAAACTATTTAAGTGCATATAATAGATGCCTATTTAGATACATTTGTCCTAAGAACTACCTCTATAGATATTTAATTTGTGTATTACTATGCATATTAGATACCTTAAGACTATCGCTGTGCTCTGTACTGTGTTTTAATGCAATTGTGCTTAACGTAAATAGTAAATACATACGTTGCTACTTAAAAATGCTGTATACCTATATATGCATAAGTGTAAGAAGGTATATAGAAAAGCAAGTAGGTATGTGTATATGGGATGCGCATGTAATTTTTTGTGTAGTAAATCAAGGTAGGCAGTAGGTAGGTAGTAGGTAGTAGGTTAAGTAAAGTAAGTACATAAATGTATGAGGTAGCTAAAAGGGAGGCTTGTCTCACAGCACATCAGAGTTAGAGAAGAAGAGAAGGCAATAAGAATCTGAATCCAGAAATATTATTATATAGTATAGTAAGTATCTGTACATAAGAAATAAAGAGAGACTTGTTCTTCCATATAGTAAATAGGCACTATAGATAATAAAAGCCTTAATTCTCGTCTGGCCTGTCTACAGTATAAAGTATAGGAATGTATATCTGAGAGTGTATTTGGTCGTCCGCTGAGAGTGTGGATCGCAGGTGTCGGCAAAGCGTGGGAAGAAGCCGAGGATGGTCATTCCCACGCTACCTGAATAGGCCAGGGGCTGCTTGCCAGCCGAACGTATGGCTCGTTCTCTATTCTATTATATTACTACTTCTTTCTACTTTACTACTGAAATGCCTTTACATTACATTATAAATACATATCCATATATTTGATACATACCCTTACCTTACCTTACTTTACTCTAGCATTTACAATTAGAAGAACCCTAACCCTCTATCTGTATGTAGCCAAGCAAGCTCAGCTTAGCTTAGCTGCCTTGTTAATTCAGATACACACTCAATTGAAACCCAACAAACATTGTACAGACATACATACCTTCACATAGTATACTGGTTTGGCTATCCCTACATACTACATAGCAAATTAAGTAAAGGCAATCCAATCCTCGTTTAGTTATATTATTATTATTGTTATGTTGTTATGTTATACAGTACTACTATCACAATACAATACAGAATGCAGCTTTAGCTTAGCTGCCTGCATAAGTAATGCTGGCATGGTATGGGGGTTGTTGGGGATTTCTATGTATGTATATGTACTTATGGAGAAGTTCCTTTTTGCTTATATGTACATATAGGTACCTTTTAGTTAAGTTAAACTTGAATGTTGAGAATTACATGGGGATGTTTGCTCTTTGACTTTACTACTACATACGAGAGTACATACAGATAGTCAGAGTCGGTAGTTGTAGTAGTAAAGTACATACATCACCAAAGCAGAGCCAAAGCAAGGCAAAGCAAAGCTACACAACTCGCCCTTTATCACCGAGAAATTACTTTGTCGGAAGTCATTCATAGTTTGACTTGCGAGCGAAGCACAACAGAACTACGTACACAGAACCACTTTATGTGAAGACTCGTTTAGTTTACTTGAGACAAATAGAACTTGTGCTTGAAGTCTTGAAGAGAGATCGTTCAGTCTCAGTTTGAGCGTTGCATATAGCACACCAAGGAAAAAGTTTCCAGTAAAGCACACAAGTTTGCTTACATTACAAATTACAATAGGTCAGAGTTCAAACTCTTTAAAGATTCTTCCCTGCGTTGACAATCAAAATATCCAGGATAATCATGGCAGCAATCGTTACACAAGAAGAGCAGCCAATTTCCCGTACTTACCAGTACAGAAAGGTATGCGGATAATTTTTCAAACTTTTTTCATTGACGAATCTTAGTTTGTGGGGCAACAGGTGTTACACCTGTTCCCTTCTTATTTCAGTTAGATACTTGTTTGTTTTCTGAGTAATTAATTCTTGGAACCTTTGCTTGTTTGCATTTGCAAACACGCAAAGGAAAACAACCCTTGTTACCTTGTTTGAGTTTGAATGAAAATTTTAAAGGCAGTTGACTTATGAAGAATTTCTTGTTTTTTCCATAGGTGATGAAACCAATGCTTGAGCGGAAACGTCGAGCAAGAATCAACCGCTGTTTGGATGAACTGAAGGAATTATTAGTGGGAGCCCTGCAAGCGGAAGGCGAAAGTGTGTCCCGCTTGGAAAAAGCCGACGTTTTGGAGTTAACAGTTCGTCATCTTCACAAATTAAGGAGAAGTCAGCAATTAAGTGAAAGTAGTGCCGGTGACCGTTTTCGCGCTGGATTCGTCCATTGCGCGAATGAGGTGTCCAAATACATGACAACAATGACATCCAACACTGTTGACATCTCAGTTAGCTCTCGTCTTGTTTCCCACTTGGATCAGTACATTCGTCACATTGAGAATTCGGCAGCAGTCGTCGCTGCAAATCACCACCACCCTCATCACAACCATGCTCAATTGTCACCTCCTTTGAGCAGTGGCGGTGGGAACTCCAGCTACGGTCCAGGGACCCCAATCTCAGTGTCCCAAAATTCTCCAACTGGAATGAACATCCTTACCACTTATACTCCGCCAACATCTCCAATCGCCTCTCCACAAAATAATCAGTCCAATGGAAAGTTATTCGCCTTCATTCCATCCTCCTCCGCATCTTCTAACTCTTCTGCCTGCTCCGCCGGAAGTTTGAGTCCGATTCCTCCAGCTCATTTCCATTCTCAACAAATATACGGATCTCCAACGACCAACGGAATTCCAAATGGGATGCCAATGCCACAGCCATTGTCTCTGTGCATGAAAGAGGAGCCTTTCGATCTGTCCAACAACGTATGGCGCCCATGGTGAATCCAAAATTGAACATTTGAAGTTTAAACATAAAAGTGACATTCGATAATTTTAAGACACTACTATCAACTATAAAGTATTTTTCAGCGATAACAGAGTTATACATTATACACAGAATACCAGTTCTTTCAATAATTGTCAATACGAACGAAATCAATGAATAAGTGAGAAAATAACGAAAGTTATATATTACGAAGTGTTTAATATACGTTTACGTTACTATTTACTAACAAACAAACTTTATCCTAGAGTTTATTTGTAATATTTTTGTTTATATTTAAGCTTTGTATATTTTATGTATCTATTAGTCCTTAAATGGTATTTAGTTATACTTATTTAGTTTAGTTGGAATGTGGGTGATGAAGTTTTGGTCTCAATAATCAATCCATTCACACTTACTACGGGAAAGCGTACAGACAATCATAAAATGCCTCTGCTGCGAAGTCTTAACATAAAATCCCCCGATTTCCTTACTTAGACTAAACGGACGTAATCAAATCATCCAATTAGATTAAATAGAAAATCGGGAAAATCACTTAAGCTTCCACGAAGGTACATCAATCTGTATTTAGAAATATCCTTATATAGTTTACGTAAATTATAATTATTTTTAAGAAACAATCTACTGTTTGCTTTGAACTCGTGTATTGTATTGTACTAGAGTCTCAAGTGTCAGTAAAGCTGTTTAACGGACAATCAATTCAGTCAATAGTCTTTGGAGTGTAATATAGCTTTTCGATCAAAACATTACTTGTCTTAAGGGATAAATCATATAATTCTTTAAGTTGGTACGTTTACGAGAGAGATATTTCCTCAAAAACAAAGATATTGGTGTGATGTATATAAAATATTTGTATTGTAGGTAGCTATGTTTGTTTGTGTATATGTTTTGGGCAGAAATTCATTTGTTTGCTTGCTTTGTGATACTTAATATCTTTTGTTGACGCATATTACTAAATAGTATATACTAAATACTAGTAGAGGTAGAAAGAATGTAGCTATAGTACACATATGTCATACTAAATAAGTAATAATTTAATAACAATCAAATCAAGGTAGCTGAAATTGAAATCAAATACTGTATCATTACTTGTTATGTTAACATACACTACTATACTACATAAGTACATTGACCAAATCATAATGATTACTTACATTATACTTTACTAAAGATACCTAAAATGTTGTATCTAGTGAAATCATTGACAATATCAATTTGTCGAGAAGATGTACGTTATTATATTAATACATAAATAGCTACATGATTAAATTTACGATCTCAAATAAACTCGGGCATACACAAGTCTAATGTCCTCAAATAATCAAAACAAATTACCTGGTTTAGCCTATTTACTTTTTTAATTTTTCATACAAATCGCATACAAACACATCTTTCATTTATGTAGTAACGAAACTTCCATATTACCAATAAATACTAAAATGCATCTTTCATTGGCTATAGACATCTCATAAAGATGCATACTAATTAACAGGTGTGACTGTGGTACTACCCTCATCACTGCAATATTTTTTATTCACATTTACTTTATAGTAATAACCAATTTGACAGACAATTAGGTTGCTCCTAATAAATTCGTAATATATAAAATTCTATGTCATATAATAATGCAGATTGGAGGTGCTAATGGTGGTTTACATTGCTAAAGTTAGTTGTCATTATAGTGTTAGAAACATCTACAACATTATGATTTTCATTTATGCTGAATTTCATGCAAATTTTTTCATTTTATTTAAGTTATGCTTATTAACAGCGGAATTGCTGACATTTCTTCCGAAATTCTTCCGGTTAGGAACAAGTGCCTTTAGAAATGTATTTCAGGCCGAAAGTTTTCCAGTTTTGTATGTCTATTACCTTATGGCACACAACATCCTTAATGTTATTACATAGCAGGTTGTCTTGTCTGGTCGATATATACTGTTTACTAGTATACTGTACTTTGGCCACGAGTTAGGTTAGTTTGTTTTGTTGATGTTCACTTCAGCCATTAATGTCTCCCCATAATATTGCCTTCCCTTCCGTATTTACTTTTCTTCTGAGAAAGGAGCATTTAAAATTGAGTGGGGTAAGCAAGTTCTTTCATTAGTTTTTCGCACTAATTCCAATTCCATTCCACCAAAAAGCAAACGATAACCGAGAATTGCCTAGAGATAGTTGATAGTAGAAGGGAGCATATGTACTAGTGAAGTAAGAAAGCATGAAAAAAGTTTAAACTGAGCAATAGAGTCAAAGCTGGGAAACTTTCTGGTTTAAATCGAGCTGAAAATCCTCGGAAAGAAAATATCGTGAAAAACAACGATAGGAGTTGACAGTTACGAATGCAATAAAACGCTCGTGAAGTACGGGGATAATGAGAGCGTATAAACATCAAAGCCTGTCTTCCAAAAACTCGTGCTTATGTCTCTGTCCACTGTATTAAGCTAACCTAATCACCTACGTAAGTATATCCAGCAAAAGTCAAAGTCAAGCAACTTAATCCTTGTTTGTATAACTATAAGGAACAAAACCGCATATCAACATCCGTATCAACTTCGTATCAACTAAATTCATTCTACAATATCTAACATAAGTTAAGTCAACCTTAAACGAGCCAGTTTTGCTTACCACGGATTCTTCTACACTAATCCACTTTAATATAGGTAATGCAAACAAAAACAGTATATCTAATGCAATCCTTCATACAAGAAAGAAGATTTTATATCATAATAAGTAAAATGAAGTCAGGTCAATCTATGTACAGTACTGCAGTACCTTTACATCCACGTCTACCTACAGATACTACACTTAAATTATTAAACTAATGTCCTTGTCGGAATTTAAAGCTAAATTAAAGTGAACAAAGTCAAGGGAATCCCCTAACATACTGATTTCATTATATTATAATATAGTAAAGTAACCAAAACCAAACCACCCGACCCTGACTTGCCCCAGCTTGACTTGTCTAAAGAATAATATCAACATTTAAAAGATGATTTTTTGTATAAAACTCAAGTCAAGTCAAGTGGAGTGGAGTGAGAAGTCACAGTCTAGTCTACTCTCGTCAGCCGACGAAACATAAAAAAATATTAAAGCTTTTTCATAGATAAACTTGTGCCTTGTCATGTCACGTCATTGTCAACTCACGTCAGTGTGAGGGAAACGAGTTAGGAACCAAGACTAAGATCAAAGTCCATCTTGTCCAGAAAATATATCTTTTCAAACATTTACTACTTTTCTATCTTGGCGGATTTTATATAGCTTTTCTTTCGATGTTGCTCTTAAGTACTAGTGCTAAGTACTTAACTACGTTGTTTATTAGTCAGATGACACAGCTCAATTTTATTTATTTTCTTTCATCTTTTAATCTCACCATTCATCAAGACTTTAATATCCACTTTACTTACTATTTATTTACAGTTGATATTTCTACATAGTAATAAAGATACAGAGTAGACACAAGACCTTGTCCATATTGCATACTGATACTGACATGTAGTAACTATCATTATCATCTCATATCACGCTAACACACTAAAGATCATCATAAAATAAATCTCCAATTCATTTCTTCCTTTCTTAACAGATAGAGATTCAAATTGGAGTACAATCTGTAGCACCTTGCATTTACCTTCTTTCATTTTCATTAGCATTGTCATTAGAATCATAATTGTCAACTACTTGTATCGTGTCCTGTCCTAAGTATCTCAGTCAAAAGATTATCATTATCATTACGATCACATCACATCCCATCACTCTCTAATATTGTCTCACATAAAATATTCAGGATCTCTTAACTTAGCTTCCCTCCTACTTAACTAAACTTCAGTTCTGCATCTTGTCATAGAGATTACCGACATGACAAGCTATAAATAGTATAAATAAAAGCTCTAGAGAGAAAAAAATCAACAAAGCAAGCTTCTTACATACAATATTGCATTACATGACACTAAATTAGATGAGAGGAGACATTCAAGTCAGAGTCAAAGTCAACCATGTCACGTCAGGTATGATGCTAGCAGTAGTACTACTACAGTACAGTATGCATTAATAGTTCGAAAAAAGAAAAGTGTAAAGGTAGAATAAATAAAAAATAAAGGAGAGAGATTAGTAAATAGCTACATAAAGTAGTAATCGCAGAAAAGAAGTAGTAAATAGTAAAATAGTCTTTATAGACGCAATACCTAATGTAATGTAATAGTAATACACACAACAAAGCAAACCATGATATAATTATATATGTATATTTTATATACATAGGTTAAATACATAAGTAAATAGGAATAGCAGGTATAGATACATAGTAGATACATAATAAGTAGAGAGGACAAGACAAGGCTCGACAAGGAAAGAAAGAAATATCCTGACAAGCCAAACCAGGCAGCTCAAGTAAAGTAATGGTAGCATATATAGCACGTGCTAATGTTTTGTTTGTGCAGTGCATAAGAAACTATAGGGCGAAGGAAACGAGAAAGACGGCAAAAAATCCCATCTTGTGTTATGTGATGCGATGTGAATCTATTGAGCATTCTCCTCTTGTCGGCCTGTCCTGGCTCTTGGCCTGGCCTGTATTACTCTATAGTATAGTCAAGGATTTAACATTATCCCTTCCTATACATAGTAGTAAGTATTAGTGTGGTGATTACGAAGCATTGCGTTGAATTACATCGGAGCAAGTGTTTCTGTGTTGTATATCTTCTTATAAGATATATAAGCCATAAGATTCTATTATAACATAACATAGCACAACTCACTTACTGGTTAAAAGTCTGTTGCCATTGAAATGGTAATATAATGTAATAGGGAGAGAACAAGTAGTCGAATGAATTCAATTCAAGCTTGAATAGCAATCCAAAGAAAATGCAATCCAGTCATGTGCCTGACTGGCTTCCATATAAATCTATAGAGAGAAGACACGGGGCAGTTCAGAGCAGACCAGAAGTGTAATAAAAACTAATGTACATAAGTATAGTATAGTATTGTAGATATACTATGTATGTAGGTGGGTAAGAGTATAAGAGAAGAGTAAGAAAGGTATAAAGAAAAAGGCAGTAGTAAACTAAGTAGTAAGTAAGTAGTAAGTAAGTAGAATAGAAGGAAGGGAGGCATGCAGGCGGGCCGAGTAGATAGCTTTAGCTGATGTGATGTGATGTGAGTGAGTCAACTTGGTAAACATCTTATAATCATATAGAAACAATTTCTTATATCAATAGGTGGTTTGGGCTGTATAGTGGAGACGAACGAGGAGAAGAGCACTCAAGAAGATGTTTAAGAAAGACGGAGAAGCCCTGGGAAATACAATTCGAAGCCGTTCCCACGCTCCGCTCCAACTGCCTTCCAGCAATCCCATTGTATTCCGCACTCGTATTATGCATTACTCATATTATGACTGGACGTTTGCTTAGCAAGCTACTTGCGAGCTCCTTCCACTTCTTATTTCTTATACGAATTATTATTATCTATCTACATTCCTATAACCAAACGAAAACGACTCACTGGACTTGACTACTACTTAACTTACTACTCTGCTACCAGGCCAGGCCACATAAATGCATACCTATTAAGTAAGTACGTACGTACGTACTTTTGGAGTATGGACCTTCCTATATAGATATAAAATACTTTTAGATATCCTCCTACTATTTATATATGTATGTAGTAACTTCACTTAAGTGTTTACCACTTTTATTACATATAACGTAGTTGTCGTTATGTTATGTTACTTGCCTTGCCTTGCTTTACACTACTCTGACTTGGCTTTGGCTTTGGCTTCACTTCACTTAACTTCACATCAGGTTCCCAATTTTATATTGGTATACAGATAGAAGACACGGAGATTTAACTATTGTGTTATGTACACGTACAACATGCCATCACACTAAACTATATCTGCTATGTGCCTAATAAGTATCTATCTCTTTACTATTACGACTACGACTACAACTACCTAACTCAACATCCAACGTCAATCGTGTATACATACTAAGTAGCCATAAGCCGTAATAAACTTAATAGCTCACAATATATCTCTGGTTCATTGTTGTTTTGTTTTCTTCTTAGATTGGATTCATAAGTATCGCATGCATGGTACTATTATATATCTGCCTATTATTACCCACTACAATACCCATAAGTCTAAGACAAGGCGCTATTAGTTTTATCTTTTATGTACCTATTGACACCATGGCCATAAAATCTTACCCAAATATAAAAATCCATGCTTAGCTAACCAATTTCAAAATTTCATAGTTTCTCTTTGAAAATGTAGCTTCTGTGAGCTAAAAATAGACAAAATGCTGCAAAGCTTCATTAGGATTTTATTAATGTGACTAAACGCGACCTAATCAAATCTTGCTATATGTACATACTCTACTTTGTACTGTAATGTTAACAATTTACGAATAGTTCTCCGAATTATCTACAATAACAATATTTATAAATATATCCAAGCGTTTTTATTGTTAAATACTGTCAATTTCAGAAATTAAATATTGTTAATAGAGTAAATTAGAGTATGTCGACTCTAGCATGTAGTTTCTAGTTTATAATTAGCGTGGACTTGAGTTTTACTCGTGTCCTGTCAATGTCAGCTTCTCTTGGCTTTGGTTTTGGTTGTCCTCTTACCTGTCCTGTCCTGCTCCGTCGTACTTCCATATATTGTTTCATTATTAGTAGAAATGAAAACACGTTCTGTTATTCTCTAGTAGACCAACAACTATTTAGTTTATACCTACACCAATATGAATGCATAATTGTGGAGACATTGTTTGTTGCGTTGTGGTGTGGTGTGTTATACTATAGAATATCAGTAAGTAATTCTTAAGGAAAAGGACAGAACCAAACCAAAACCAGCAAGGGACCAAGACCAAGAGCATGAGCACGTCAAATAAGAAGGCAAACAAACAAGTATGCTACAGAAGACACACAACACAAGACAGTAGTATTTAGTTGCTATAGCCGAATCCAATGGGATCTTGTGTTGGATTGGATTATCCTTTGATGGGGCATGTCTCGATTGTCTATGCACGTATGTCTTAAAGTGGATGCACGCAAGGAAGGATGACAAGACAGGACAGACTATGAGATTTCTTCAGAAATTATCAACTATTTAATATCCATAGAAAAATATTAGTCCGTTTATGCATGTATGAACAATATGCATGCATTCTGGCATGGCATGGTGTGTTATGTATTTTGTTTTCTTACTTGTGTGCTTATTTACCATTCGTGTTTAACTTACTGGTTGTTATGTTGATGTGTTGTGGTGTACTTATGTCCTGCGGTGTTCTATGCCGTGTCCTGCTGTTTAGATACGTAGTATATAAAATATAAAACTTAAGCCAAAAGATACACTTTCAATTACTGTATTGGCTATATATGATATTTAGTTATGATCTGATAATACACAGACAGTATATGAGATATTATGTTTGTGGATATTTAGTAGGTAGATGCGGGCGGTTATGTTGTTGTGCATTTAGCCTCCTACAATCCTACCTTTTGACTGCCTACCTTCCTACCTGTCCTGTGAGTGAATTGACTTCACTCGCCTTGCCTACTGCAATACAATATACAATTACTAAACACAACCTCCTCTTACTTGATTCGACTTCCCTGACTTGGCTTGGCTTCGTCAGCCAAGTTAGGCTATATACTTAAATTTTACATGTACAATACTTACTTATGCTTATACTTACTTAAACTTGCTTTGCTTTAATATCCTATGGTTATGGTTTGTCTCATCTCATCATGATCTGATCTGCTCTGCTCTGTTTAACTTTAGGTACCTTTCCATTATATTAACTTTGTTATATACTATAAACTATGTAATGTATCTTTATTCTTTATGTTTCATGTGTACGTACGTACGCGTACGAACGTTTCTGCATAAGCTACACGCTAGCTTCTTCCCTAATCGTATTTCCATGACTAAAAGTTACAATTATTTACTTCATGTTCTACTAGGTACTATCTAATGTTTCTTTCTTTTTCTTTCTCCTTGTTTCTTCTATCGCTTGCTTACCAAACCATATATTGTACTATAATCTACTAAAAGATTCAAGATTCAACCCTTCTCTTACCTTAACGTACGTTTTATCTTACTTTGGCGTGCCATGCATGTTTTATGCATTTTTCTCCTGCACCTCTTTTTCTTATTTAATGAGGATCTCTACTACAGTATATCTCTTCTCTAACTGACAATTGCATTTCAGCATTTCAGGTCCTCATCTATTCGTTATGTTTATGTTATCTGCTATCTTCTACCCATTTATTATTTCTTTATGGACCAGAGTATCAATGATTCATTAGGATATATATGTAGGAAATTTACGTTGTAAGTAGCTAAAGAGTAGCTATGCCCATTACATTTTTTTTGAATATTACAATAGAGAACTAGAATAGGAACAGGGTTGCTCACGGAATTGCTTATATAATGTACCTACAACCTATCTTGTAAGTATATACCTATTGAGAAGTTTACTAAGAAATTACGCAGTGGATTCAATACATTTGAATCTGATTCCAATTGTAGACTACCTATGTAATATAGGATTATTACAACATATAACAGGAGGAAGAGACAGACACGATACAATGCAGGTTACAGTGGAATCACTTTTAAGAACAGAATTATAGGGAAACGATACTACCTTTACCTTACCACCTATTTTAATGTACCCACTAATTTTTTGTAAAATAATGGAAAGGTAGCTCAACTCAAACTCAAGTCAAAATCAAGCTAAGTAACAATTCTATATAAAAGAGGGGGAAGACGGGAACAAGTACATTAAAAATAAATATCATATCATTATTTGACTTCGTGTATGAGGATTGAATTGAACTATTGTAGAGTGACCAGAGTTAGAGTCATTAAATTCCCCCAGTTGTGCGTACCTAACAATAAGTTAAGTCATTTTACCTTATTTAAAAGAAAGCCACCCTAAATCAAACCTAAGCACATTATCTTATGTAGAGGGTGTGCTGATTGTTGAAGTTGGTTATGATTATGAGTGAGACAAAAGTATGTTAGGCTGTAGGCATACCTAGGCACAGCTAAAATTACAATGCAAATAAAAAAGCATAAAGAGCATGACGTCCGTTTCGTTTGGCTTTGCTTACGTGTGCAAATATAGTTCAAGGATATTTCGGCGACACGACCAACTAAATTGACATCAATTAATTTGACCCTTTTCCTTCCTGCATCACAAAAAGCGGCTCCTCTCTGAAATTTAACTGCATTGTTTTAACTTTGAGTTGCACTTGAATCTATATACAATATACATTAACAATGTTCAACACATTTCCAAGTAACACACAATTATGATACTACCGTTGATATGGTCTGGAAGCCATACACTGCTCATATTCTACTAGTATAGAAATTCTCCTTCGAAATTACGTTTACCCTATATATTTACTTTAAAGTTAATATGGATTATATCTTGTATAGTAGTATAAGTATGGGCAAATATGTATGTATAAAGTGCTTATAATTGTGTTTAGCAGTTGATCTAGCTTTCTATTTTAGCAATATGTCCATATTTATAATATATACAAGGAAGGATGTAAAGGAGACGCCGCGTCATGTCAATTCGTGATGAATCTGACCAGACAGTAGCAATTTATTGTGCAGAATTTAATGTTATTTAAATAGATTAGAGACACAGACACACTTTGTGTCGATTGTAATTGTATGTAAGAACAGTAAGTAGTATAAAAGAGTAGTACGTAGTTAATGCACCTAAATGCTCATTATTAATACAAATATAATAGAGCATTGACTACTGAATGAGTAATGAGCTGTCTTTATTATCAATTTATAACCTCCTTCTGATATCCAAAGCTATAAAATTATTTGCCGAGAAACATATTCGTGACTTCAGTGTCACATATCTCCTAAACACTTGTTAATGGGTTTGGTTCTCATGGGAAAGTAGTAACTTTCCAAGCATACATAAGCATAATAAGATGTATGATTCATTCCTCACATAGTACCACCATTCATTCGGTGCCCTTGTCGGATTATCTCCAATTTCCTGTATCAATTTAACATACGTGCATAATCTAATCTATAAAATCTGCACTAATATTAATTACTACAAGTACGTGTGATGCAAAGTTAGCAATCTAAACGCCGAATTATTCTAACGGCAAATCAAATTTTATATTTAACAGAAAAGTTGTAGGTAGAACCAGGATGGATAGATTTGTTACATCATGTAGAAAACAGTAAACACACAAATGAACCCGGGATTTCTTCTACAATCTAGTAAGTTAGAAAAGAATTAGTTGAATTCTAAAGTGGGTATAATGCTAATAGCATGTATAATCAAAATTTTAAAGAAAATTGCCAAAGTAAACAGATTTTTGTTCGATGTGCCATTTTTTGGGGGTATGTTACTATATTAGTATTATACATAAATTACTACGCACATACTATATTTATGTATCAGATCGAAATCGAAACAATGACCAATTTACAAATAATATCCCTACAAATTGGTCGGATCATCCAAATAATATTTTGCTTTATGTAAATCTGCGAAAGAATGACACAAGTAAAACTCGTGCAGAAAGCTCCTTAAGAAGTTGGACGCATTTACTGGTCTGGTATGATTGCTCATTTGTTTATTTTAGCTGTTTCGTGATGTCATGCAAATCCTCTTTATTATCTTGCCTCCCTCAACACATAAAACATCGCTAAAGAGAGACGAGCAAAAGCAAAGTTCTCAAAAACAAAAGACGCCATAAAAAAGCGTAGTAGTTTGCGTTACTTAATACTTGAAGGAAACGTTCCCACGATTCCGAGTGCTGCGTAAACCAAACACAATTCAACTAATATAAACTAAACAGAGGAATTGCCTTTATACGTGAAGCTAGACCGAAATGAGTGACTTGACTTCACTTGACATGGCTGAGGTTGTAAATTGTAAATAATTTCACAGATTATAGGTTACAATGAACAAAGTGCAATTCCTTACATTGCATTACATTACATACGTTTGTTAGTTCATTTCATTGGATGTGATACGAGGTGATGTGATGGTGATGGTGATATGATAACGTAGGCAGTAGGTATACAGATATCTACTTTTCTTCAGAAGAGGTAGTAGCTCAAAAGGAAAGAGAAGACTTTTCTTTTATATTTACAATTTTTACAATACTACACATGTACCTGCTAAATACTTAATGGGTAACAATGCGTAAAATAAGTTCCTACCTATCTTATGCATGTAAAAAAGTAATGATAGTTATATTTTACACTCTTACATATAACTATTACATACAACATAGTAAATAAAGATAAGTATGATTCAAGTGGATAGCAAATAGCAGTTGGCAGTTTTATCTCATTATCTCATCTCATATGTACAATGTACATATAATCTCTAAGTGTTTGCGGTTTTAATGTAATTTTCTTCTACTATGTGTGTACCTAATGGTTGTAATCCTAAGTAATGTATGTAATGCTAATAAAATAAAGATGGGTGTTAGTTCGTCGTCGTGTCCCAGCCTTATAGTACATATATTATACATAGTTTATATAATAGCAGCAGCAGGACCAGAAAGCACAAGCACAAGGCTAAACTTTTTATGGTTCCTTTATAGACATACATAGCGTAAGGTATTTGGATGTGTATGAATATAATATAGCTAAGGTAAAGTAAGCTTGCCGTGAGTTGGGCTTGCCTTGTTTTGTCTTATGACTTGATTTGACGTGCGTTGCTGATTCTTTTCCTAAGTGTGAAATCACTTTAGGGCGTTGCGTCTTATGGATGGATGGGACGAGCAAGTGCTAGTGTTAGTATTTAATATTCGCATTTACTTTAGAGGGAACATTTATATATTTTTATTTTAGTATAGGAAGATACCGAAGCATTTGCATGTAAACTGATCTACATGTGATAAGGTATTATTTATGACGTATGAGAAAGAATTAGATATTTGTCAAGATCTTTTATTGATCGTAACATATAATTTTATTTGCACATAGGTAATAGGTAATATCTACAATCTACATGCACACTTGCGATATTTACCTGTATTATTATACCTATCTGTATATGCAAAGTAATAGAGGTAACTCTAGTAATTTACCGATCCGCACTTAATATTTGACAGACTAGGCGTTATACTAACATCTCTGAAGATCTAATTTACCTAACAATCCTAGAGTATCCTTAAGTACAAAAGTTTGCTGATTCCTTGAAGAGAAAAGTTTAATATTTATCCAATTTATCATGCGCGTGCATGAAACTACGTATTTGTAAACGTTTAATATGCCATTTCATTAGATTTATTGCAAATATCCAACAGATTTATATATATATTCTTCTTATCTCGTGTACGCTATAAGTTTCAGCCTGAGAATAGCAACAAAAGTAATTCATAGCACACTGCAGGCACTTTTGAGACATCGTTAGGTAGAACATGATTTATGTCAATTTGTCAATGCAATTTATTTAAGTTTTATAACATAATCAGCATTACAATATTATGCAATTAGGCTGCACGAGGATTGATTAATTGCAGAATTGCTATTACACACCTAAAGGGCAATAGTGCCATAAAATGATGTACCTATGGACCGATATTGTGCAAAGTATACCGAATAACAAAAATGTATTGTTGTATTGTAATTTGTAATAAAAGTACCATAAAAATGGTTTTATTTACTTTTGCAATATTCGTTCATAATAAACCCCTATATTATTGATCTGTTCATATTGAACGTGCGGTAATTTTGATTTCATTTGAGTTTTTCCTTTGTATGACCATTCATTATGAATGGC
>JAQFYC010001202.1:0-38020 GCA_034694165.1 Tomocerus mixtus | reverse complement strand
TGGAGAAAGTGGAGAAAATAGAAAGTAGGGGGCGGGGTTTTTGGTGAAAGTCTGCTTTCAGGATTCTTGGAAGAAAAATTTTTTTTGAGGCCTGCCAACAAAATATTATCACAAAATATTATTTGTCACCGCAATTATATGCAATGCCACACAATTTCAAAAATGAAAAGGCTACTTTTAATTCTCTTTGAATTTAGCAGGTGGTAGTAATACTTTGTGGTGTGGTTTATAAGAGCACTAGAGCCCCTCTCCCTCTTTAGATCCAGGTACAAACACTGTTTATATGATCCCTATTAGGCTCCTCGAAAAAAGTGTTTAATAAATGACCTGACCAAATAATTATTGCCAATAACTTATCCTAAATGCAATTAGGAATGTATTAAGGGAGATAATATACCGAATCCACACTAACTAAACCTAAGTTTGTATAAAAGGCCACTGCGGTTGGTTCCTTTGCTTTATCCTTGGTGTGGTGAACATAAATAGGTAGATAAAGCGTGGTGTGGTGGTTGAAATAATAGGGGAGTAATGAAAGATCGTCCTTTAAGGTAGTAGCTGTATGTAGTAAGTAGATAGCCGAGTGCATAGCTGTGGTTAATTTTGAAATAAAGTTATAAAAATTAAATCAAGTTGTCCTTATGAAATAGTCGAATTAGCAATAATTCCAGTTTATGAGGGTTTGTGACAGTGAGCCATCCTACACGAGGCTTTATGTCTGGATTAGAAAGCTGTGAGCTGAGCAGATGAAATCAAGACAAGAGAAGCCAAGGGAAGGGAAAGTAAGGAAAGCTGGGGAAAGCTAAGGAAGGAAGGAACAGGCCATGACAGGCAGGCACGCTTCCCTTGCTGCTTTACTAAAGTACATTTATATGTATATAAATATATATACTGTACAGTTTACATTATTATCTTAGTATCTTGCTTTGCTACTACTTACTTCACCTAAAACATCTATCTTGACTTACCTACATTACATAGATAGATAAATAGTTAGATTCTAGGGAGTTGAGTTGAGACAGGACAGGAAGTAAAGTGCTGTGAGCAATGAACTTAGGCACTACTACGTATAGTTACATTTAGTTTAGATATGACTGGACTGCCTACATTTACTCTAACTTTACTACAGTTTATATTTATACTACAGTACAGTAGTATCTCCTCATAGAATCTGTTCTACATTCTTCTAGTATACCTAAGCATACTACACATAGAGTCTGTATGTATATATGTATCTATGTAGTATTTGTACGTATGTACAAGTTAAATACTATTAGATAGTCTGCACTCTACAAACAACTTTTAGTTGGAAGTTGAAGATAAAATACACCAAGGAAGGTTTACGACTTAATTAAATGTGTTATAAGGTTTTGTGGGATGAAGGCATAAGATTTATCTTTTCTCTACTCAGTTCTTCTCCCTCGTGGAGGAAGTGGTGATTGCGGTAGTCAGCCGTGGCTATCCTCTCTCAATACATACCTACATACCTAACGAACAATCTCTCACATGACTATGACACTCATACTATCTTATGTATATATGTCGTAGGTATATTAGTAGCAAAAGGGCAGGGGCCCTTTGTTTAGGTATTTTTCAGCCAAAGAAATTGAATTCACAATTTGTAGAGAGCTTTTGGAAATAAGAGCACTGATGGACCTGTATTCTTTCACATTTGTCAAAAAATCCTTAACTAAAAAATTCTTTAATGTGACATTAAGAAATGGAAAAATTAATTAAACATTAATCGCAAATGAATTTATAACTAACTCTTTCTTAAAAACAAAAAAAAGTTGTAAAATACAAACTTCTGCTTTCTTTCTGGGACTGGTGGTGCTATTTCCCTGCTACACATACATACATCCATACAGGATTCCCAAACCCAACCACGTAGCATAATATATTATAAATATATACACTTATTTACTAATAGATATATTTAATATAGAGTTTTGTCTCCTTCTGGAAGCAAACTGCATTGCATTGTGTTTCCCGTTGACGTCCGCGTGTCTTGTTTTCTCTTGTCGTCCGTTATTTTCTTCCAGCCGCTTTCCCCGAATAACGGAAGGATATATGTAAATATATACATACATTCTAGCTGCAATATTATATAAAGTGTCTCAACTTATTATATTTGTGGAATACCTAGCAGATGCGTATTCATAGAGACAAGGCAGGACACGCGGATAATATTTAGTCTCCTACTTAGCAAAGCATGCATAAAATAATAGCATAAGTAAGCAAATGCAACTAAGGAAGCCAGTCAAAGTGAAAGCGAACTAATGTAATGAAGTGTAGGGAAAGAGGAACACAATTCTTGGAAAAGAAAGCGACAGAGAAAGTGAACTGAATTTATATAACCTACATTATATAAGCATTATATTAATTTAACTAATACTGTTAGTTGTTACAAAGATGAGTTGTGATGTAATACAATATACAGATTACACAGTATTCCGGTGTTCTTGTTCAATGTATTTATATGATTATTTAGTCTTAAGTGAAACCAAGGCACAATAGTATTTGGTTATGCAAAGGAAAACGCTAAGCTACTTATGCTTCAGAGGTTAACCTATTTAACCTTACAGTGCAGCAGTAGAGATAATGATTGTGTAGGTATCTCTCTTGTGGAGAAAGTCTACTTTTCTCATATACATTTAAGAAATACTTAGTATTAATAATACTTACATATACATATAAATATGTATATGTATATGGATTCAGAATGTAGTATCTATATGTTTAGTGGTGAGGTATAAATTTCTGGATTTATGATTGAGGGATCATGAGCAAAGTCTTATTTAAGTCCGTATCGCCATCCATTTCCTCTTTTCATCTTTCCTTGCCTTTGAGCTCTTTACTTCATTTGAGGATAAGCATGGCACGTATATCAAAAATTTCATTAACATTTTTACAACTGTCAGGGAAATACAGAAAATAGGAACTGAGTTTTTAATTAGCTCTTAACGGAGAGAGAAAAACTGCGCTTCATTTACGGTGAGAAGGATATACAGGGGTAGTTATAACTATGATTGCCCTCTGGTTCATATTCTTACTGTAACACTATGTGGGAGAATTCTAGGATCTAAAATAAAGGATATTTTTGCAAATTGGCTTGCGAAATTCCAGAAAATCTGTTAGGTCTCCCCAATGCAAATATTTTCCAACTTTTTACAAAGTCGGAAGAAATTAAATGAAAAATATTGACACTTTTATTTGAGAAAGTTGATTGCCACACGTCCAGTGGGGAAAAAGGTTATGCGTCATGTTGTAGTACTTAAGGAAGTTCAGGTGTTCATTAGATTTCCGTACACGCGCTCGTGTGTGGTTTGGTTCGGTGCTTATGCGTATGATATGATAATAGTGTGTATGTGCAAATTAGTGAGCCTTAACGTAGTTACGATATAAGTAAGGTGACTGGCATGGGTTGAGTGGGAAATTAAATGAAACCATTCATGTTGTCTACTAAGCGTTTTATAATCCTGCCTACCTTTCAACGTTTCATCTACTTACTAGTACTTACCTAACTATCCCGCAATTTTTAGCTGGAGAGGCTTTAATTGGCTTACTTTTCTTAGTTGACTACCTACCAAAGTTCATTGTTTGTCTCGTATCCAAGATTCTCTAGATTCTAGACGACTTATTAGGAATAACGCTTCCTTTGCACATTTTTTACTTTCTTCCTTGCCTTACTTAACTCGCAATCAGTCATGCGACAAAGTTTTACATACCCACAAAGATATATTATGTAAGAACCTATTTCCTTTGACACACTTATAATAGGCGTTCATAAAGAATATATTTACCTAAGTGTTCGTAACATTCCCTTTTGTAGTATATCTGTATCTACTATCTACAGTACAGCTTTTACATAATACAGATAGTAGTATTATTATCCTTCCTATACTTAAATACTTTCATGTATCTCTGTGTACTTATATGGACTACTTTAAACTTTTATAGGCAAAGGAAGACTTTTATTTCAAGGGAATGTAAGGCCAAGCTCTGATGCGGTGGCACTTTATGGGAATTCCAAATTCATAGAAGATAGTCATGTGTAAACATTAGAAACCTGTGTGCATGCATACATAAAAAACTTGGGACGCGTCTGTCATAGGTACTTTTACTTTAATGCACCAATGGATAGCGTATAAGTATACGGTTTACTATTCAAATTCCACTACCTCCATAATATTATATCTTATGGGAAGGAATTTTTAAGTTCTACTTAGTTATAGCACAAAAGGGAAACTATTCGCTATCTGTGACACACACACTTGCCCAATAATATTATGCATGCAATGCATATACCATTAATATGTAGGTGCTTATTAATTTATTTCGGTACATTAGGTTGGTAACCAAAAAAAGACTGTAATTAGGAAGGTAAAAGGTCTATAGTAGAAATATTTACTTGCTAATCTGACAATGAATTGGAATCTGTTCTTCATTTACATCAAATAAATAATATCCATAGACAAAATAATAAATAGTTATTAAATAAATAAAAAATATTAACCAATTTGCTTTCTGCTTCTTTTAATGTTTTTTTGGATTTGATAAAAACTAATGGGAATGAACTACAAAAGCAAGGGATCATTATCTAAAATTGATAATTGATATATTATTCACTTCCACAAGGATTTTCTCCAGTTGTACTCGAAGAAGGGTAATAATTGAAGAGCTATTAATAAAAATATCTGTAATTTGATAGTAATAACAACTGATTATATATACCTTCACGATTGCATTACTGATTGACGCACCTAACAACATTTCCTGAGGGGGACGCATTGCATTCTTTTGACCCGACAAACTTGGTAAACGATTCTGTAACCACCGGTTCTACCCGAATTCGGGTAACATCTCGAATTAAAAATTGTATTGCCAACGGTTCTACCAGAATTTGTACTCCTAATTTCAGGGATTCCGCTCTCAGGAAATGTTATAGTGAAATGGCAATTTGAGAACCACGAGGATAAAAAAATTTAGCTAAAAATAATTTTTATCTGGCCAAGCTTTCGATTACGTCACGGTAATCTTCTTCAGGGCGGAAACAAAATAAAATGACAAAAACGATATATATAAAATGCACAATGTTAGTGCAAACGCATTGTATTTTGTATCCCTGGAAAGTAATTCCCATAATATATTGTGCAGTGTATATTCAAGTGCTGTAAAATTAAAATCGTAATTACATTAATAGGAATTGCATTGTGAGAACGGACAGTATTACCACACAGAATCTGTGAAGAAAGTGTATTCGCTTGTTTATAAAAATAGAAATATCTCTACAAAAAATAGGTATACTACACTACTGTATATCATACTATTTCTTATGAAATGAGTTTTGAGGATTGAGACAATTCATACAACGTAGATCCTTCGTTGCCGCTAACTTTCTCGCTCATCACTCGCACGTTGTGTTCCTATGCGATCATCTCTCGAGCCAGTAAACTAAATCTCTATAGACGGTCACTTAGCAAAAAAGTGGAGAAAAGAAAGTCGGGCGAACGTGATAATATTAAAAGAGAAAGTCATGCAGGCAGGCAACGAATCATATGTATGCATGATCTGTCTGCATGGTGTGGCAGGGACAATATATCCTGTAACCGTAGTCAGCTTTTACTTCTCCACTTGTAGGCTGTAGGCTAGTATACTACAATATACGTACTTAATGAGATACAAAGTATTTTATGCTCATACGGAACACGGTAAACGTTAAAGGACTTCCTTTCATATCCCTAACGTATTTTTAGGGAGGTGTATATTTTATGTAAAGAAGTAAGTAGAGTGATGGAGAGCAGACCACGAAAAGTAGTGCAGTTGCCTTGATTTGATTTAAGGGGTGGGACGGCCTGCTCTCATCCTCAGTACAGTAGAATCACCATGACGTGGTCTATTCTTCACTCGCTTACTTATCTGTAGTGTATGTTTTTATACATATATATAAAATGTTATAAAATACCGGGATATTTTATGCCCTTTTTACCATATAAAACTAAATACTAGTTACATTTGTGCTCATGCCTACGAATTCGGCATCAGTTATTCCTGCATCTTTTGCTCCCGGATCATTTACATTCCTGCACGAATTACTCCCGACTCTTTTCTCCCCAGCATATTTTGCTCATATGACCATGCACACAGTTTACTTAAAACTTAAGTAGGTAGTATATATATGTGCGACAAAAATTTCTTGCTATAAATGCCCTAAAACCAAAATATCTTAGTGTGTGTGTGAATTGTTATGAATGATACCGTACAAGATTAAAAATTTAGATTAAAAATTTAGATTAAAAATTCTTCAAAATGAAAAGTAAAATAATAAAATCGACTTGGTACAATTATTTCAATAACCCAACACAGTAATTATTTCGTTATTGAAAGTCTTTATACCTTGTATTATTTCTAAACGTAGCACATAAATATGAATCCACTTTGCAGTCAGTATTGTTAAATGCGTACCATTATTATAATACTACATACCTAAGTAACATATTTTAAGTAAACAGTTTATAATGGTAATGGGGGGCAAAAGATGCGTGAGTAAAAGATGCGGGAGCATATGATGCCAGGGATTTAAAAATTTGGGGATAAAATGACGGAAGACCATGTCTACTTTAACTTTTCTCACTCTTTATATACATATATACCTACTATGTACCTACATATATTTGTAAGCACGTCTTGCAAATACTTATGCATACGATGATATGCGTCTCCCAAAGGAGTAAAACACCTTTCCATGTCTTCCTACAGAAACTAAAATGATGCCGGGAGGGAAGTGCAATGCATCCGCCTACAAATCTACTTAATATACTCACGTCCAAAAGATTTGTCCATATCATTCCAGCCATTGTTTTAAGCTAACACTTTTACATCTCTTTCTATATTTAATATGCCCGCATTGTATTGTTAAATCTGTGTTTTAAATTTTTTAAACTTTTTTGCTTCTAATTTCACACAAAAACCGTATCTCACCAAATCACCATGCGTTCCACAAGTGTTGCGTTGCCCGCATGTTTTGTATGAATTTGTAACATTGTTCGTTTCAGTGTACAAGATATGGAAAAAATACATGAAAGTATTACATTTCATGTGTATGCGGAAACAGGAGACATATTTCTTTATATTTATCTACGTCTCTATATGCTATGAATATATAGAAACATTATTAACGTAAAGTAAATAGTTTAATGTACTATAGATAGGTTGAGAGATATTTATATAGGTGAATGTGACTGTGAGTGACGTGAGCCGGTATCTTAGCCACATAATCACAGTATATATATACCTATACGTTTGTATTAGGTGTTATGTGTGGTATGTCCGTGAGTGTGCATGTGGGAAAGCTCATATTTAGGTATCTGGGAGTGTTGTAAGGAAACTTGTAAGTATTTACGATAAGACTCAACTCAACTCAAGTCCCAAAGTGCAAAGTACACAGTAAGTAAGTAAACTTAACTAAACTCAAGGAGAAATTGTAAGGAAGTGAAAGTGGAGGCCAAAGTCGTAAAATAAATCTGTTCATCAAAGAAATAGCGTAATGGCGGTTAGTTTAGTTTAGTTGTACTTGTACTTGTATGTTAGCTCACTTTACTCTTACACATGCAAGAATCTATTTTCACACGACTTTACACTAAAATGCAAAATCTCTTTTACATATATAATATCTACACTATATATTAAGTGCTACGATACATGTGCACGTGTGTGTAGGTATTAGGTATTATATTTATATTTCTAACCACAGGATACACGTGTAGCAACAGCAACATGAATGCTGTACAGTAATGATATTGTGTAATAAGTATGAAACCAGAAGCTCGTGTGTTATTTTATGTTAAAGCAAGCCGGAACGGAGCTTAAGTAAAATTGCGACAGCCCTGTACATTTAGTCTCCTCTTTGTGGTTTCCTTGTTGGTTTTGCTTTGTCTGCAGGATAATATATGGCTCCAGTATAGTCTGACCTTATATTCTCTTCAAATTCAAACTGCTTTAGGCCAATTATATTATAAATGATCAACCTCCTTGATTAAGTTGATTAAAGTCACGATCACAGATACAAAGTCGAGTCTACATTTTATACTACGCATACATCATACATTATGAAAATATATTCTACCATCCCACCTTGCTGCATGCTATCCGCATTTCCCTAATAGTAAATGCATGCTGTTGCGTTGTCTACAATGTCTATATTTAAACTCTTTATACAACTATACATTTATTTTGCAATTTGCTATTTCTCCTGGAATCGCTTCCCATATAAAACTACATACCTAGTGTCAAATTGCATAGCGTCAGTGTCAGCTTACGTACTTAGCCAAATTCAAACTGAATTTTACTTTTATCATCCACGCAGCCGAAGCTAAAAGTGAAACACATAAACATTTAGCCTTTCCAGTTTGATTGGCCTCTAACAACATGTTGTGGAATCTGAGCTGGCTTTAACTCAACCGAAGCTGATTAATATTATGCAAATCCCATTACCTGACCTGACATGACAACATAGCACAAAACAACGTAACGTGTGTACTCGTACTTAATTTCCCAACTGGTATCCAATTTTAATATAATCATATTAACTTTCTATCATAATGAAACATGGCCAATAAAATGAACCATTGTTTTTATATACAAGATGCTACATACCATAAATGTTTGACGTGGTACCACCGGTTTACCTATTGTAATTATGATAATACAGTAAATATAATATTATGTCAAAGTATTTGGAAGAGTGTATTAGTTAATTAAGATTGCTAATTTATTTTATTTTTTATTACTTATAGCTCAGATGCAAATGTTTGATAAATTGTTCCCATATTTTTACAATACGACTTTACAATTTAAATGATCTACATTTAATTATTATGTTAAATGATAAAAAATTACTGAAAGTAAATAAAATGATGTTTTAGTGTTACGTGTACAGATAGAAGATATTTTATTTTCTTTTTTCAAGGTTTGTCTATATTGCAATAAAAATATTTTCCTTTTCTCTTGAATCCATTCTCCTACGATAAGAATACAGTGTAACTAATAATGTAAAAATGTAGAGCTTGGGGTTTACAATTTACAAATGTTATTGTACGTATTGTATTATATTGGTGTGGTGTGGGTAACTAGATTTAATTCATTGAGCTGAAATTGAATGGGATATTGTTTTGTTTGTGCAGTCCATACCAAACCAACCCAAACGAGGGTCAGTCCAGACCAGGCTGAGATGTGAGCATGTGTTTAGAAAGCTAATGAGTTGCAATGGTTTGGTCTCCCTCACTAAATAGTGTGTGTATTTTGGTTGACTGGTTACAGAGTCCAGGGCGCGGATAATCGGCGGCTCGGACGTTTACGTGAAGAGTGGCAGCTCGCTACGACTGACGTGCGAAGTGGAGCACGGACCGCATGACATTGCTCAGGTTAGACCAAAAGAACACTTATCAACATTACGGAATTCCTACTTTAAGTATAATTCTACTCTTTATATGGATATAACCCTTTCCTCCTTCCATTAAGTACACATATGTGTCCATATAGCCTTTCTCTTACTTTCTCTTCCTCAGTCAGTCTTCCTTTTGTCAATATTATTTCAAGAGGGAATTAATCCAGCTCACTGTCGTGTCAACTAACTGAATTGAATTGCGAATAGAGTTCAGATAAACTAAATAATACATCTAGTACTTATATAAGTACTATATGCTACTAAGCTATACCTATAACATGTAATGAATTGAACTTCACTCTGAAACTTTGACTTCCCTTTTCCCCCCACAAACATCCATCCTTCCATTCACTCACTCCACTCACTGCTCAGTTTTCATTTCACTTTGTTATCCTTTTACTATCTGGTTTAAGGTATATGTACTTAGTAAGCTTAGTCATTCAACTGGAAAGGATAAACATCCACAAATATTATATAATGCTTATATATAGGAAGTAATTGTACTTACAGATAAACTATCTCATCTCAAGTCATGTCGATATAAAAATGTATAACATACTTTTATACACCAATATGTTTATAGAAAAGTAGATATAGAGAATATAGAAGTATAGCACAAAAGTTAAAAAGTTTTTTAGCATTGTAAGTGGAGACCTTGGTACATTTAGGTGTATTAGATACCTTGAGGTAGTATTTATTTACTAAAGAGCAACAACAAAGCAAGGAATCATGAAATGAACCATGAAATGGAGAAAGGCTGAGGGCTGTTTTGCTTTTTATTTAGTTTGGTTTTCTTCTCTATGGATTTACTACTTATAAAATAGTACAGTACAGTACATGTTATTATTGACATGACATTGAATTGACTTCTGCTTCGTGTATTTCATGGGTGAACAAGCAAAAATAATAAAATAGTTTAGAATTGTATTCTGTCCCCACTTGACTTCACCTTGAAGACTTGTACTATACTATACAATACTATATCGTTCATGCAGCAACTTTTTTAATAACAAATATATGTTTAGCTATACAGTACATAAGAATATTTACTATAGTACACCTGCCAAACATCATTGCATCGTAAAAACAATCAGGTGATCAATAATGGTTTGATAAGTCAGAATAGCTCATTTTAAAGCTACCACAAAGCAAAACGTAGAATGTTAATTTCATCCGTAGGAATTTGCTATTTTGATTATACGACAGTTTTTGAAGGAATTAGCTGCTTGTAATTATTTGGAACTGTATCGGAGTAAGCTACTATTTTGTATTTTAAAACGGGAACAAGCTTTATTTTAATTATAAGACAGTTTTTGGCTCGGAATAGGCTACTTTTGCTTTCGTTGTATTGTATTGTGTGTAATATGTATTAATATTTGAATTTGTATGTTGTATAGGTTTTCTGGTACCATGGGTCAAGTATAATAGACCCACAAGGGTTGTATGGGGAGCCTCTGGCATCCGATATTCGCCTCGTGACTCAAAGAGGAGAACTTCTCCGATCTCAACTCACCATCCTCAAAGTCCGATCCAATCATTCGGGCAACTACACATGTTCGCCTACCATGTCTGCCCCAGCGTCTGTCATCGTCCATGTCATTTCGGGTACGTCCATCATAATTACTCTTATGTCTTAGCATTTCCTTCACGTCTTCTTCTGTTACTTATTTATAATCCAATATCGTCTTACCATGGCTATTATATAATATTAAATATCTACTATAATATAAATCCTAAAGACTCTATTGAAAATGACAGACAGATAATATGGTACCTATAACTGGATTTCAGTATTTCTCGCATAAATATCCCACAAACAGTTTTCTGTTCAAAGTTCAAACTTCTTGAACTTGTTTGTGAAGATCTCACTCCAGGATGAATATTGAATTGAGTGATTGTCGGCTACTACGTTATTTTACGCTGTTCCAGCATATATAGAATATAGAATCATATTATTTACGCACCGAGATCCTGTTTACTGTTTGCCATATCGAATCTTAGTAAACAAGATTATATTTATATCTGAGATGTTGAAATGGAAGAAAGATGAATTTGTTTGTATGTATTGCTATCCCTTTTGGAAGAAAACAACACAGCAAAGTGCAAATGTTCATGTTTCGTTTAGGACATTGAAACTGTTTTGATAAAATGTCAAATCGAGTTACGAGATGTTTTCTCCTATAAATAAAAGACAGTCATTGCCACTTCAGCCCCTTTCACTTCAGTTCGCTTCAATTGTGTTCTCTTCTGCCGTTGTCATTTCATTTGATTTCATCCAAATGGCTCTTCCATTCGGAAGATGACAAGAGTGATGACATGAATGGCTAATGTAGGGCAGAGGCATCCAGGCTCAAGACTATAGACCATAACTATTGTAAACTTTATTTAACTATTTACTCTGACTCTATTTCTAGTACATAAGGTAGTCTCCCTTGAGTCAACCAAAATCAACGCATCCTTATCCTTCCAATAAATAAATGCACATGCACAATGCAACTAACTGGTCTGGCTCCACTTAAACTCTAAAGAAAAAGTATTTATCCTTCCTTTCTCTCACAACGCGTTACCAAATATGCCACAGGCATACAGTACAGTGTTACAAGGGAAGAAATCCTATAGCCTTGGCATACGGTTCCAATTTGCCATTCTTCACAAAACTAAATCAATACAGAAAATTCAACTTCAAAGTGTCAATAGAGATTCTTTTGCTGATGTTACAATTAATTCCTGGGTGGGTGGGTATCCGTCAATGTGTCCTATTTAGTATCTTAATTTAAAAAGATTTTAAAGGTAAGTAATAGCTATTGGGTTAAAATATTAGGAAATCTACTGTAGATAAGATATTTAATCGAAGCTAGCAAAACAGGAATTCAATTACGTATTTTTCTTGATTAATTTTGTCAAAAACAAATATTCGGGTAAAAGTGACACTAGTATACGCGCAAACTTAAGGAGCCTTGTCTAGTGGTACCATTCCACAGTGTAGTGTACATGAATTCCCAGTCGAAGGATTACGGTATACAATAAATACGCTAGTATACGCTTAGTATAGGGAATGTCATTACAGGTTACCCTTACATACATGATGTAAGTGCACTTTCATTACTTGTTTATGTGGAAATACTGCATTTGTATACAAACACACACTTACTATACATATTATGTAGTGTGGGTACATAAATATATGCATATAACATAATATGTGTTTACTGTTTATTACATTCAATAGTGTAGATAGACTTGGAGTAAAAGCATGTATGTTGGCTGAAAAAATAAATAAAATGAAGTGGAAGGGCTTCTTCTGCCCGTTTACTTTGCTGAATACAAAGACAGACACTCATTCGAATGTATGGCAGAGAAATGGGGTTTGTTGATCGCCTTCGATATTGATGGTGACATCCAACTTGCATTGCATTGCATCGCACTTTCTCTCGCACTGTTGTAAATAGTAAATACAATAGAACTTTTTACTCCACTCACACTTCTCTTTAGTCCGTCTTAGCCAACACAACACCCCATATCCATCCAGAGCATACTACAGATAGAGCACTGGACTTTTCCATTCCTAGATTGGACTGCTCTACTTTAATAATATACAGCCAACGTCTATCTATGCTCATATAATGTAGTTTTACTCCTTTGTTCCTCAAAGGGTGCAATGTGTACTAATACTAACTACTATCTCTATTATCTAGATTGTTATATGTTATTTGCTTTTATAATATTAGACGTTTGTATGTACGGCGTACGGTAGTATTAATAATCCACGGAGTGTACCAGGGTTTAATAATAGACGAATTTTAGGTTGGGCGTATCTTTAACTATGCCTCTATTTTTATTACAATTTTGGGGTCTTGATTTTAAAAAACCATAATATAAATAATACTTACCAATATATTTTTACAACAGATAGAATAATAAAAACTTTTTCTCGTAAATATTATGTTTTAATTAATAAATGATGAAAATTAAAATTATTTCTTTGAACATTTGGCGTATGCACATGTAACAATGTATAATGTGAGCTGTTGAATGTAATCAAGATCCTGGAACCTCATATTTCGTTATCTATAGTACATAAATACGTATTTATTAATCCTAAATCCAATTTTTGGCAATTAAGCTGTTTTAAATAATGTAATTTCTAAATTGACAATATTACTAAATTGAAAGCCTGCTACAAATAACATTTCACAACCAAATATTTTTCTATATGATATGGTATTCAGATTCTAACAGCTCCCAAGCTTCCGTTGGACATTTGTAAAAGTAATTCACAAAAAGCAAAAAACCAAAATGTTTTTCATCCCTGGCCTGGGTGGAAATGTACCCCGTACCAATCTACTGATATACATTCCTCACAAGTAGGCGAAGTACACCTACGAATGCACTCTTCACATTTATTTCGGTAGGTACCAATATAAAAGAGATACGAAATATCTGTAATAACAAGTTTCCTCGGCATGCACTGATACACTTATCTATCTTGGGAATAGGAAAGCAAGCAAGTTCTATCGGAATGGGAATATTTGATGGAAAATGTGTAGAAATACAGTTGGATTTCGTTTGGCAATCTTTTGCAGATTACGAGTAGATTTCAATGGAAATATCATTCTATTCTATTTGATTCCATTTCATCGCATCATATCGTTTCCTTAAGAGACGCATGAAATTCGCTCTCGCTTTTCCAGTCCACACTCCTACTCCTACTTACTATATGTAACATACTCCTACACGAGACTTATGACCAGATACTATCTTGAGTGTATATTTCGTGTTCTTTTTGCGTAGTCGAGTACTATCACTATCTGTAGACTAGGGCAAGAGTGTGATGATGTTTTCTGTTTTGTTGTATAGTGTTATCTGTTATGAATGTTATGTAGGCTGTAGGTTCCTACACGTACCTAAGGTTGTTCCTAAGTACCTAATGTACGCTTAACTTATCTCATCCTCAGTTTCCTTCTTTGCCTTTGCCTTTGCTCTGGACTTCTCTTTACAATTTACAATATCTAATGTTATGTTATGTAGGTGATGTATTTGTAGCGCTATCACTATCACTATCTCTAGAATTTTTATAGCTCTTGTGCATAGCAGGTAAATAGTAAATAGTAAATAGTAAAAGAGATACGTATAAATTGGTTCTGTGTACTATTTTGTAGTGTAATGCAAGGTTTCTGGAACTCAAGCCACTCGTTCATGTGTGAAATTTGATGGGTTGCCTTCTATTCGAGCCGGATGAGTTATGAGCAGTTGGCAATTTTTTTTTCTCCTCCGTGGGCATCTCTCATCTGCTCTGTTCTATGATGTGAAACGGTTTTAGCTCTTCCCATCCCAACTTACATAGTACATAGTACATAGCATTCTTCTATTAGTGTGACCATCCTTTACTCTTTTCTCTCGGAAGGAGATGAGACTAGACTAGAGTTCAGTTCACTCAGTCACAAACGAAGACTAAGTTCTTATATAACTAATATAAAGTATGTAAAAGATGTTCTTATAAATAGATAACCCGGGTAATATGTAGTATTTATAATATTATACAGTAGGCAGTAGGAAAGCTTGAGTCTTGAGTTCAGACGTTCAGACGTTCAGAGTCCAGTTAAAGGAATCTGATGGAATTGGAGGAACTATGAAAGAAACATGAAATACTAAGATTATAATGCTGGTTTAGTTGGAAAGGTAGATAGGACGAATAGGAAAAAAAGAAGGCGAGTTCCTAAAAGCACTTGAACGTTGAACATTGAATCGGAACACTAAATGTATAGGACGTGGTGCCATTTCTTGCGTTAGTTATTTTATTATATGGAAGCAAGTATTATTGTTATTATAGAAATGCTATTATATAAGAATGTTTACGTAGGTTGGAGGTTGTTAATGGTTAAGGTAGTATCTACCGAAAGGCACACATATTTGCGCTAGAATGCACTCGACAGAATTCAGCACATACATACGTACATTACATAGTAGTACGTTAATGGCCCAGCACATCTGAACGTACATAGTACATACGTAGTGAAAGTGAAGGCTCAGAGCAGACCAAGCCATGCCAAGCCAAGCCAGTCGTGTAATGTAACAAACCTAATACAATATATTATAACGAAATCCTAGGGACATAAAGAAATATCTTACCACTTGAACATAGAACATACCTGGACACACTTTATATTGCTTTCTAAAGATGACTTGGTTTTCTCCCGGAGAAAGTATGGGCTCCGCTTGACTTTAAGTTGCTTTCCCTTCGGTTTATCTCTATCTGTGTGCATAAGGCTTATTAAATGCTGCGCTAAAGTCATAAATCATATGGGGAAATCATAGCCTATCACAAGGAGTCCAATAAGTCAATTTTTCTACTTCACGTTACTGTTACTTCCAAGTTCGAACCAAGCTTCATTCTGACTAGCTACGGAGAAACGTCCTATAGTATCCTAGCTCCTTTTATGGAATATCGATAACTTGAAATAGAATTTTCTCAACCTACCATCTCTCCTTACATGAATTTTATTATAAATAATATGTCTGCATTACTAATCTATTCAGCCTTTCATAGGACGTTTACTATTATAACTACTACTACTACATCTTTCTGCCTCCTCTGATATCTAAGGAATATTATAGTCCCTCATCTCATAAAAGTACAAAATAATATTAAATGAAATATCTTTAGCTGATCTCAAAAGGCTATTAAATAGATACTACATAAAAAGACTAACACACATTCGTGTGGAGCAGGATGGGACATGATGAACGCACTCTATCATTGTTGCGCTTTACTTCTTATGTAAAATGTGTATAGAAGTTGACACTTCGAATATTTGATAGCCATGCCATATTATATCCCTATTTTTCAATTTTGTTCAAGCAGAGATGCTTTGCAATTCTTTTCGGGGAATCGCAACTGGAAAAACGATCGTGACTTTCATATAATCTTCCTATATATTATTAAATGAGAGTAGCATGATTTATCTCATGTAATACTTTACTTTATTGCTATTGGGTAGATATTGTTGCGTCTGTTTACCTTCTTCTCTAACGCAAACACAATAGATATGAAAAGCTAATCTACTTTAGTGTAGACACCTGTATTTAAAAAAATAATATTACCTATGTTAGTATAGTCACAACCTTCACCACTTTAACACATCTACATAATTAAAGTGTATTAATTTGATTTCAGGAATACTAAGAATATATTCTGTCGTGGAATTATAAAGAAATAGCAGAAAATAAAGTTATTTTTTATGGGAAACTATACTAATGTGAGAACGTTTAATTTTGTATGCAAATATAAATTAGTTAAATGGTTAAAAATGCATTGCGAATTACGATAGCTTTGTTTATTGCAGAATTTTAGGGAATAGTAGAAGCGCAGATTAATAAAACTCAATAGAACAAAGGAAATAGTATGAAGAAGAATTTAGCGATATGTTTAAACTATAGGATTTTTTTTTTCAATTACGCTTATGATTAGAACTTATTATAAATCTACATCGGTTTCCTTTCCATTGTTTAGTAAGATATAAGATGTAGTTAATTAGGTAGTTAGAAAGACAGAATCCATTGTATTGAATTAAAATTCCGCATAATGCTACCTACCATATGAACATTATTTAATATTTTAGAAATGTCCAGAAGAATAGTTTGAACAGAATGTGTGCTTACTGCAGTAAGAAAAAGACCTAACACAATATTATAGTCATAGTGTCTAGCTCAAGCCTTAATTCTTTAGGATGGATGGTGCTTTAGCTGCCAGTATTACACTAACGCTCTTGTAAGTATGCAGTGACTCAGTTATTGCTTAAGTTGAAGATTCACAATTCCAGAGCAGAGTATATTAGTAGGTACACAGAAAGAAAAGAACAACATACGTATGCAAAACACGAGGATGCCATTATGCTGTGGAAATATAGTAGTTTGTAGTGTTAGTGTGGTACATAGTGCACATCAGTAGTGTTTGTGTTAGGGGGAAGGGAAAGCAAAGCCATCCAAGTGTGTTAACATAAAGGAAGGTCTAGTCGTTAAAAATCAAACACTAACTAAGCACCTACATAAACATTGCACGTCTAGAAAAACAAGGGAACTAAAAGTACAAGGAGTGAGGAAACCAAAAAGAGTCGTTTAATTTCAGCTCGTTTCAATTATACAAGGAGCTTAATGCTTAAACTTGAGAAAAAGCAGAAAGTTTTCTTTGAAGATGTGGACATTGAGAGAAATTCAACGATCTGCATTTACATCACTCGCTCTCCATTCTAAAGATTATAAAATGGACTACAAGCCAAGACAAAGACATAAACTTTTTTGAAAATAATATCTCTGCAAGATATACCACATTATGTAATGTTTTCCTTCCATTATAGTCAGTAATTAGGTATAGTGTATAATACAATATGTCGTAGGCAAGGAAATATATAGGGTCATTTGACCATAGTAGACGTTTTACATACTATTGGAATTTTTGGCAATACAATTTTTCTTCACCTTAAACAATAATTTTTCTACATTACTCTTCCACTACACGTGAAATATCCAACGGAAGTGTTTTAATGGAAATATTATCTATTGCAGATTAAGCATTGTCACGTAATACATTATTTGATAGTCAAGAAAAATTCAAATATATGAAAAATTGACAAATTTTCAGTCAATTAATTAACACTACTTAAATGGTGCAGTTGCATACCTACCTGCCTTATAGGCCTTTTGGTCTATGACACGTACATATTGTCAGAGAAAAGCAAGTACCTTAATTCTATACTAAATGCCCTGTACCACAACACTATGTATGTATGTATGTACCCATCACATTACATAACACTATAGTTAAGTCACGAGAATGACAGCATTTTTTACTGCTTTAACACTAATACTGCCCTTCTAATTGTATAGCCAACCTTCTCTTGTAGCATTTTAATTACTTCATTTTTAAGACAAGGGCAATGTTCTGCCATCCTGGTTCTGGTCTGAGGGTAAGGCAAAGGCAACTGAAAAGAGTTAACCACTAACAATAACAGTTCAACATGGCATTGGCCACAACCTCATTCCTCCCATTGTATGCACTGTCAACTGTGCAAATCTGGAGTAATTAGCTTCTTTCAAACTTTCTAAATTCACTCAAATTACTTTGTCTACTACTGTTTGAATTGCCATGCTCTAAGCACAAAGTTAACTGTTAACTAACGAGCAAGCCTACAAAATTAAACAAATAAACTAGCTCAATGAAGTTATATTTCAGAAGGTCACTCACTCACAACTATGAATTCGTTGTATTGTAATCATGACCATGTCTATCATATCAGTAGTTATAATTAATCAAAAAGATTAAGTATACCGTATACCTATCGGGTATTCATTTATAAAAGTTAAAATAAATAAAGCGCAGTATAGAAAACAGTTCTTAGAATTTCTATTCTTACTACCCATTTATGTGTTTACTCCTCAAATATTTATTTAATGTCAGTAATTAACTAAGGGAATATGTTGGGGTATATAAACTAGTATTTAGTAACTGCGTAGTACATATGTTCGCCTGAAGCGGTTCGTTTAATAAAATACCTAGCAAATAAAAGCATAATTTAAAAATGTACCTTATTACATGAGTTATAAAGAGGAAAGCTGGAATGCTCATTTTTAGCTGATAATAATTGGAGCTTGGAAAAAAGGTTACTTTGTTGGAACGGAAGAAATAGAAGGTGCAACAGTATGCAACCCTGCAACGAATAAGTAAATTAAAATGTTGGTTTTCTTTCTATATAGGCACCAGGTCAGTATGTAAATGTAATGGTACTAATGCTGACTGAGTGGATAAGTGGATATCCGTATGCCTAAGTACACTACATATCTTTTGATAACTATATACTGATATTTAGCTTATTGAGTTAACATTGCACATTTCATTTCAATCTCTCTATCCGAGTTCTTTCTCTGCAAAAAAGATGAAAGAAATTTCTGGAATTAATTTAGTTCTGCACCAAATGGAGTAATATTTCGGCGTAGGAGGGGACTAGAATAGTAAAAAGTGTCGTTTCTCTAAGAACAAAACTAGGGCAATATCAGTTTTGGGGTGTAAGGTTATTCCTGAGTTAAAGTCAATATGTACAATACCAACACTAACTAGGAAATCAAGATATTTTCATGTAACATGATTTTCAATTTTACTACTTGTACACTCCATGTTACCAGCACATTCAACATCGTAGTTATACTTTTTATTTTGTTTTTGTTCAAAAGTAGATTATTTTAATATTTTATTTAAACCCTAGACAGAAATATTCCATATTTTGGTATAATTATTATTATAATATATATCAGATGAGGAAGACAATTTGTTAAAGAATGTGCAAATATCAATACTAATTATCCTTATATTTTACTACTTATGATAAAACAAAGAATCTCTGAACAATGAAATGTAACTGTGAACAGAATAGAACGTGTCCCTTAGATGAGTAAATATTAGCTACTTCCATGATTCATTGTGGATATTTATAGTTGTGAAGCTTGGTTTTCTTGGTTTGAAGTAGGTTACTGTGTTTTCAATAGCTATTTATTGCATTAATATTATCAAAGAGTGGACAAAGGGAGCTCATAATGTTATAATGATAGTCTGGGACGCAGTTGTAACAGTATATTAGATAAAAACTAGTAGTTAATGCTGTTTTACTTCAAATAAACATTAAAATGAACTGATCGGGAACAGGAACTAGGTACTATGTTCTATGTACTAGATTTTTTTACATAAGAAGGTCGAATTGAGTTGAATGGTATAGGAAAGGAAAGTGTAAGATGTTTCAGTAGGTTGGGCTCCAGACTTTGGAGTTTGGACTGAACTTAAGAGAAAACTGGACTTGCAGAGAAGAAAAAAAGTTTTCTAAATCCTCTACAATATTTTATCCTCCAATTCCAATAGGGTATGTACATACAGTTACATACTACAGTGGTATGGTAGTAGTGTAATATATGTTTGTTTGTGTTAGGTTAGTATGTATTGTGGGCTGAGATGAGTCTGGGTCCAGAGTCTAGAATCTACAAAGAAAGAAATGGTTTCATCTGGTCACTCCTGTCTTGTTCTGTCCTGTCTTGCATCAAGTAAGTATTTTTATCGAGTGAGATGAAAAGAAAGACCTTTGCAAATGCACTTTCGCCAGAATCGGCCACTCACTCGCGTGGCTTAATGTCACTTTTAACTTTCTCCTTCATCTTTGGCATCTTATTGCGAATTTCCACAATACGACACACTTTCCTTGTAGTTGTACGTATTAGTGTTTGTCCTCTAGTTCTTTCTTTAGATTAGAACAACATAACACAACTCCTTTATATATTTACTACTGCAACTGTACTATGTATGTTGGCTGTATATGGACTACAGTTTTAACTTTTCCAATACAAGTTCTTGTTCTAGTTCTTTACACGCTCGCAGAATTTCTTTAGATATTTACCAAGCGTAGTAGTACAAATAGTATTGTATAAGTATATAAGTAAGAAAAGTAGATAGACTAAAAGTTCCTCTTGAGGAGATACTTCTCTCTTCTAGCACATTAATGCTATTGATTTTCTATAGAAAACTACCTCGAATAATCCAGGAGACCAGAACCAGAACCAGAATCAGACAGACTGCACTACAAATACAGTACACTACAGATATAATAATGCTTTTGTCTTGGTCATAACATTGTATTAGGACTTACGTACGTAGTACGTAGTATTTTGGTCTATATATAGTAGTATTGTGTCCTTTGGTAAATAAGTATCCCACATAGTATGTGGCATGGCAGTAGCATTCTCTTCCTCTCTAATGTGCTACAGTTTAGAGTACACTACAATAGTGTAGCTACCTATATACTGTACAAAGTAGTACAACTGCAAGCAATCTCTTTGGAAAAGGGATAAAGGCTTAGATACAGTACACTGCAAGACAATACGGACTTATTGTTGCTACAGGGAATAAAAAAGAGATACGGGTACCTACTCCAGATTTTCTAACTTATTTTATCTCTGAAGGTTCTTTCCATTGTTGAGAACGTGTTTTATTCTATTATTGTAGTATGTAGTTACCAATGCTCTCCACAAATACTATTTTCATTTCAAGGTAACAGTAACAATACAAGATATGAGAAAAATCTTTTCAGGATGCACAAAATGAGAAAAATGCAACAATTCATAAATACACATAATAAAAATTTATTTGACACTTGGTTAGGTAGCTATTATTACACACAATTCGTAATTTTGCAAAGCTGTGTTGCTGTATTGTGTAAAAAAAAGTTTTAAAAATTCTGTACATGGGAGGTGATCTAATTTTAGATAAATTAAATTTTGTGATATGATATTATGATGTTGATTTTGAGTGAAATTCTGATTTTTAATTTACAGGAGAGCACTCTGCGGCAACGCAGCATGGAAACCGAAGCTCTTCGAACCAAACTCATCTAAGCTCCTTGGAGTATTTTCTATTGGTGATTCTGCTGAAGATTTTCTGTCTGCTAACAATGAGTTCAAGTACAAGGGCTTATGTACCTCTCTCCAGATGAGATCCAGAAGACTAGATACATATATACCTAAGTACTTACATACATAATACATTTACTACGAAAACAATCGATTCCTTTTATATGAATTGATTTATAAAGATTTCTCTCGCTTTGTGTACTACTTAGTGTGGTGTACTGTACTGTACTCTACTCTACATAATATTACATAACATAAACAAACATAATTATCCCGCGTCGTATCTAATTTAATGAAATACTTAAATAAACTCTATCAAGAATCAACTCCCACCCATGTTTGATAATATTATGCAATCAAATCGCAAAAATAAAACATTTAATTCAAAGTGAGATGTGAGATGACACTATGTGTCATTTTTGTATTTGTACCATACAACACATGGGAATCTACAATCTTCGCAATTGCTAGAGTCTACTGTGTAATAACTATTGGGAATTAAATCAGCGTACATAAACTTAATAATACCTTATACTACAAGAATCTTGTGAACTTTGTAAGAAAAAAAACCTATCAAGAAATAAGAAATCTTTAGAAAAGTTATCCCTTCCCGATAAAATACGTACCTTCAACCTTGTGCTTCAATCGATGTATTCAATTCCTATAGGTGTAAGTTTACTGACTGTTAATATAGGTAAATACAATTAAGTACGTCAGTAAATGATATAGTATACATAAATACATTATTACATAAGAACTTGATGTGAACTAAAAATTATGTGACAAGGCCATCACCAGCCCGACCCGAGTTTACTCTTCAGTGTGTGTATTTACTTAAGTGCAATTTTCTATCATCTATTTTTTAACCATACTCGTTTCATAACATCATCTACAGTGCATAAAAAATTTGATACAGAGAAAAGAGAAAATTGTGTATAGCAAATGAGAATGCAAAGAAAGCAAAAACAAACCAACGTAAAAATACTTACAAAATATGACCTTCATTTGTTAGTGAATACCGAATGCAACGCAAAATACACGGAGCGACCTCCTCAACGTCCACTTCAAGTCTTCTCATCTCGACTCAACTCACTAAATTCAATTAAGTAAACACCACGGGGGAAATATTGCAACTGTTCGGTTATATTCTAGTCGATTGAAGAGGAGACAACATGAACCTTAGCTTAAGTAAGCGTAATATACGCTAATGATGTTGCTTTACCCCACTTTACGTACCTTGACATCATTTTTTGTTTAAAAAATCTGCAGTTTATCATTATTTTTTCTACAAAAAGATTCCTTAGGTACTATGTATTTATTTATTTATGTACTACTACTAACATAACATAACTAGCGGATCCAAGTTCAAAATTTGAAATTAATTATATACTGTTTTGTGTGTATAACATTTTTTATCAAACAAAATATTGCAATATATACAAACATACACGGGATTGCTAAAAATACACATGAAAAGTTTATTATCTTTTGCGAGGAGAAAGCCCCTGGCCCCTGGCATGGTCATGGCCTGGCGAAGAGTTGAATCCTCCGTGAAAGTTGAAGTAGAAGTAGGCAATGACTTACTTTACTTTATTTTACTCACTTCTACGGGCAGAAACAAAGTTGTTATGTAACATTGCGTAAGCAGAGTCGAAAACGCGTAGGATTCTAATTCTGTATGTGTAGTATGTGTGACGTGTACCAAATCAAAATCAACTATATGTTTTAATAAAGCGGTACGGCACGTACATACATAAGTTATAAGGAATATACAATTATATATAATAACCTAGTAGTACTATAAGTATACATATAGGTAACTAGGTATAAGTTGTGTTACACTATAAATAATGTACATAAACTTAAATAGAAACATTCCATGTATGTATGTTAGCAATTAATCTACTTAACCAAGTTAGTTAACGGATAAACTTTACAATTAGAAGACAAAATGAGATAAATTTTAAATGAACAAAGTATAGCTTCCTTTTTCTAACAAGAGATCCACTATATATCTATATACCATACGTACTCTAAATTGTATGTACTTAAAATTAATATTGCAAACACGCTGACTCTCGGAAACAAATCATTTAGATATAATACTTTATAAACACACTACAATACAGTTAGCAACTTCAAATGGTGAGACTAAAATTTAATTCATTAAATTAAAGACCTAGAAGTGTTTTAATACTTGACTAATTTAGCATATTATATACAGATAGTACTATGCACAGGTAAGCTAAAGGTGCAAATTTAATTATAGTAAAGAATCCATTATTGGTGGGCTGTAGAGAAGATATACACATAACATTTTATTATTATTTTCTAACCATTCAAATGAATGGATTTTTATATTTTTGGAATAATGTGTATGTGTACTAATAAGTTTGTCTATTTATATTTGTATAGTTTGTAAAAGTTTGCTTTTGAAACATTAATTCATTCCTTCAAAGCACACTACATAAAGATGGTTTACTTGCCGTCTTTATTTACATGCATCAAAGTTTTTAAGGTAACCTACTTTCTACTTTCTAGCAAAACAAACTTGTTTAGTTAGCTATAGAAAATACTATTACTTTCATGCAATACATAGCTTCTTAATTATAAACTTTTACATTGCATACATGTTTATAAATTGTGCCCTCTCTATATAAACATTATTTATTCAACAACGTTAAATGTCCAGTTTCCACAAATAATATCCATCTACTTTCTTCAAAAAGAAGTACTTTTATTTGTAAGTATTAAATAATCTGAAATCAATCTGAAAATACGATAGCAAATACCTGAAATTCTTAAATCAAAATGAAGCTTATTTGATCTAGGCCCTAGTTGATTTACAAGATTACTTAATATAAAATAAAGTCACAGCAGATAGCAGATTTAATTCTTCCATGCATAAGTAAGTTAATCTGGTCATATGCCATGCAAAAGTCAGTAGGCACTCAAAATTGTCCCCACGCAGAGGTAATGCGCTTGTTGTAGAACGCTGTCCCACGCAAAAGTACTACAAATTCCACGTAAAATAATATTTAGTCATAGCAAACTGAGATACACTAGGTTCAAATTTCAATGAATACATAATGATAATGATTGTGGTATTATTTTTGGGACATGAAAAGCAGTAACTATTATATTACCTATATACTTTCAAGAAAATATATTATGATTGTTGGAAACGATATCACAGTGGCGTTTAACGGGATGATTTGTTTTTTGGATATCATTCTTGTTTGATTAAAATAGTTTGCATTTTCCTTTAACTTACAATAAAAAATCATTTACTACGAATAAAAAGAATTTACATGTATCGCAAAAAATCTTGGTACATATTGTGCTGGAAAATTACAACTAACAGTATGCACATGCAGTAGCACCTGTATAATAGTATTTATAGGCAAATATTATAATGTAATGGTATATAGAACTGTAAAGTACTAATGTGTAAGTAAGTCTATAATAATAATTAAATGGTAAAGTGTTAAGTATGGATATCGTAAGCAAAGGAATAAAATCAGAATATTATATATCGTTAATAATAATATAAAATATAAAGATAGTGATAGTATTACCAACTTAACTGTATTACATGTCAATAAGAAATATGTATAATTGAATGTAAAGAAATATTATGTGGACTTTCGTGTTGATGGAAGAAAGCAGTGAAGTGTACTGTACAGAATAATTTAGATATCAAATAAATGGTTTAAGATGAACAAACAAACACCCAATAACGTTAAGTACCGCCTACCTTATGAAATTGTAAGAGATGAGTGTGATCAATAATTGAATGGTAAAGTAAATATTAAATAATTAATATCTACTATACACAACTAGAAACTGTTTAGATAATGATAGGAAATGGTTTCGTTGTATCTGTATACTAATTATAGGTAACTATATATACTTACAAAACATACATAAATAAATATTGTTTTAATTCTGAGTTTGTCAAATCCATAATTTTGTGCAATGGTCATAACGAACATCTACGCAAAAGAAAATGATTTAAAGACAAACGAGTTGTTCGTTGTGATCTGCTGGGGGATGCAAATGATTTTATAAAAATGTTAACATAAATAAAATCAGAGTTATAATTACAATATTAAACATGCGTTTAGCTAATGTCCTAATTTTATTTCTACTGCGCTTTTCAACAGAGGGATTATTTGTAGAAGCCTTAAAAACATCAACTTATACCTAGTGCATATAAAATGTTCATTTTCACTTCATTTATTAATTTACGCCAAATTGGATGAACAAACTGCATATTTATGTGAAATATGTTCATATCGGAGTGGAGTGCTAACATGTATGTAGGAAAAATCACTGCTCGAATTATGATTAGCAAAATATCATTAGCACGTCAAAAATGTACATGCATTTCTACTTTACATCACCTACACGTAAATCCCATTACAATTCAATTGGGTACCTACTTGATACTTGGTTTTATTCACGTGTCTCCGAAATTACATCCGCACAAAAAACATACAGACTTCAGTGTACATATTTGTACTAGCCTTTTGGGTCTGGATTAAATGGTATAGTACTTTAGTATTTATTACTGCACGCAAACCCAATTTAGCCTAACATAGAGCATACATATCAACTACTAAGTATGATCATGATAAGTTAATCAAGATAAGAATTAATACAAACAAACAAACAAATCCATTTCAGAGTTAATAGATGTAAATTAGCACCTAAGTAAGAACTCATGTTTACAAGGCTTATATTAAACTTGCATTTCAGGGGCACTGTGCATTCTAACAGTAAATTGTTTTATTTATATATTAAAGGAACGTAGGTGCAACGCATTTTGCTCATGACATACAACCCAATTTTTTCAGAAAGGTTAGCTTAACTTAGATTGCATTTTTTGCAGCAAAATACTTCACCATTTGACGTTGATTCCCTCCTGCTGTGGATGAAATGAAAAAGATACCTAAATACTATTGGATGAACTTTTGATGAACTGAAGAAAATATCTAAATTTTGGAATGTGCATCAATGTGCAAGGAAAAAAGGAAAATTCAATTAAATAAATGGTCACATGGAATGAATTTTTATGACCTAAATAGATATTGTAGTTATAAATTCTAAAAAACTTGGAATGTGAAGTTTACTTCTGTGAATTTGTAACATTTTCTGCTTAGAACATTAGGTACTTAAATCGTACAGAGCTACGCATAGTTTCTTTTGTTTTTGAAGGCTGTCAGAAGTAAGAAATGAATGAAATACATAACAAGATTCGGATTTAAGTAAATAACTAACTTACACAAGCGAACGCGTGCAGAGTGTGCTTTACTGTTAACATACTAATTTGCGCAATACGAGATGTATCTGGAGTTGAGACGTGATAAATCAACTCGGTATTTATAGTTACATTTTACGTAGCACAGCAGTACGTGATTTACCTACATGAATATTCTTTGACAACCTCGTAGTTGGGATTGGAATGGAAAAGTACGTGGCCTGGCCTGGCCTGGCTTGACTTAGCCGTATTTTTTGCTATTTAAATTTTGATTCACGCCTAGTAAATAGACATATCCTGGTCCTGTCATGTCGGAACTCGAAATTGGAAGAATACAAACTCAATTATGACTTGCGCAGGCATTTATTCCACGAAACAGTAAATAAGTGAAAGCATTAGAAAACAAAAGAGAAAGTTACAATATAAACATAAAGAAATAGCTGGAAAAGGTCTTTAACAAGTTTTCACTTTAAATTCAATAAAAACAACCTGTGTAATTAGAAGCCATTGAGTAACAGCGCACATGGGTTTTGATGGAGATGATTAGGTGAAAGTTTTTACAAACATATCAAGACAGCTAGTTAATACAACGACCATATAAACTCTCTCTCCTAGTACTCGCTACTTGCATTCATCTCGTATGTTTTAATTAAGCGCGTAGGATTTCTTATCTCGGAGTGGAGGAAAGGTCATAAAATTATATAAAGTGGATATGCCAAATGCCAAGTTTATTTAGAAAATGGTATTCTCTCCTAAATGCATCTCATATGAAGGAATAAATACGTTTCTACTAACTATACCCGAACACTCATCGTAATTCAAAAAAGTCAAGTTGAGAGAAAGTAGGGAAAGACTATAAATACTAGCGTAACTACATAAATGTCATAGGTAAGAAAGGATATTTAGTGTTGTTTGACCTATTGCTTAATAATTCTATTCAAAACAATTAAAATGACAGCAAAAGTTAAAATACTGGGTTTAAAATGCCTAAAAATTACCAATATTAACGTAACAATTTTGTCAAAATTATCGAATTATTAAATTCTTGCATAATACTTATAGTGCTATACCTATTAACCAATTTTAGTGGGGGTTTGGGTCCCACTAGCAAAAAACGTGTTTCCAAAATATTCCCCAAAAATTCTGATAAAAAGTTTTGTCCATTTTTTCAAGAAATATTCTTTTTTCAAAGATTCTTCCTAAGATTTTTTCCATTCCTAAATACCCTGTGACACAAAAACCTTGTACGGGTTTTGCAAAACACTGCCCGAACAGACTGCTAAAAATTAAGCATATAATGTCTTCCTGCGTGATTGACCTTACTGCCTAAGACATGTATCTTGTGTGACGGGATCTATATGGATTTTGAATAGGGAACGGGACGTCATTCCTCCATAATAATAAGTATACACTCCATAAGCTACTTTTGGCTCAGGATTTAATAGCTGGGACTGACTGCGTAAGTCGGGCGAAAGCGAGCGAAAGTACTTACATACTCCGTTCCATTTTTATATATTACTACATTGTAAATGGTACGCTTACGTATATTGAAGAAAAATGTATAGGAAGGCAAGGAAGCAGTGAGAGACAGGACAGTTTCCATTCGGAGAGAAATAGGGCAAAAAATCACGGAATTAGTAATACATGATACATAGAGTGAGTAGTGAGCAGTGTAGTGAAGTATAAGTAGAGTAGGTAGTAGGTACATAGCTATGCTGTACATACAGATACTTTACATCATTGCCATTGCAATGAAAAGACATATGGTTGACAGAGTGTTAAAAAGTTTTAGTAGAGGAAAGTAAGCAGAGCGAGCAGATCAGCGGACCAAAGAGAAAGTCATCTTCACTCCATTTCATCAACCGGGACTTTCATATGTACACAGACGAGTAAACCAAGCCAAGCCAAACTCCATCCAACAATATTGTACTACTAAGCCTACGTACAGTAATACAGTACAGTACAGCAACGAAGAATGTCACTGTTCCCTTCACTTACGTAGTAAATCGTAGGGAGTGTCCAAGCCAAGGCAATGTCATACCAAGCCAACTCATATTATTCAACATTTGCTCACACATTTCAACTTCCAGCTTTTTGTTTCTTAGAGAAAGCGTATTTTGAGATTAGGAAATTAATTAGCAAAGTTCAATCAAAATATTACACGGGTAATTACAGTAATTAAAGTGAAAGTAATAGGTTGTAACAGAATTTCGGGGAATAATTCAGTAAAGGCTGATATGATAGTTTATTCTGAATAATAATCTAATCGTGAGTATAAACTGAGCTCATTGAAGCTCAAGTCGAGATGATGTGGATGTGATGTGATGTGAGTTACAGTAACAAAAGCTTAGCTTAACTATCCATCCATCTATCTTTCCTATTCTATTTAGGCTTCTTTGGCTTGACTCACTTGGATTCTCTTTCCCTAGTTAAGCTCTATTCTGTAGAATAGAATTCTAGTCTACTGTATACTGTATCAGTACTTTCCCCTTCGTCATCTTCAAACCTTAAATAATATGGTAAACACACATGGCACGGCCTGGCCTCCCTTTCATTGCTTATTGTTCGTCTGTTGTCCTTTTTTGTCGGCCAAGTATTCTTGCCCAGCCAAAAAATTCATAGAAAGAAAGCGATTCCGGAAATGCTTCTGCTTTATTGCATTTTCGACTGGACTGGACTGGACTGGACTACATCACAGCTGGGCCTGGCCTGGCCTGGACACAGTGCACTCCTCACACTGGAATGAATGGCTGGAAGACTTTTAAGGCACGGAGAAATACTTTAGTACCGATTTGAACTTCATACATAAGTCAGTAGGTATACGTATAGGACACCTATAGTATATAAGCAAAAGTATACAGAAAGAAAACAAGCAAGATATCTCGTAAAGTAAATGTCGCCTTTCATCTCTGAAATACAAAACACAAACTCAATGCATCCTTCCCGGACTTTTTTAGAATTTTATTATCATTATACTTAGAACTTCGTTTTTAGATGAATAATATTGGAGGAGACGTGTTACACGATTGAATGCATGGTGCAATACAATAAAGCGCCGTATGAATAACATTGAATACTAACAATACAAAGTAGGTTTACAATTTAGGCACAATGCCCTAGCATTTTCTTAACTTACAGGGTAGTGGCAATGAATTTTTAAACCTACTGTCAAAGCTGACACAAAATTGGTTTCGCATATATTTTCTGTGATATTACTTCAATTTTTGTCCAAAAACTTGTACTTACTACTTGTATTGCTACAAATATATTTCAACAGAAAATTCATATAAATGGCAAAATAACAAGCAACCTTCACTCTGTATTCCAATTTATTATCCGTTGCACTAATAGGATTGGATACATCGGACGGACTGGATTGAATGATTGGGACCTAAGCTATTTATATTGCAAAATAATTTATAAGTGCACCAATAAGGGGAAGTCGCTTAAATTGTAAATAGGTACATACGTCCATCAGAATGAATGCAGAAGAGAAATATTTCGCGAAATTGGCGCATAGAGCGAAAAGTCCTGAAAAAGTATCCGTTTTACCAGAGTAAGTTATTAACCATAATAGTAATTCCATGAAGACATTATAGCAAGAGGAGATATAGATATAAGTGTATCATCTGCATCAATATGACAATGAGATTTATGAATATCCTGAAATAGTTTTGTGGACTTGAAGGGAACTAATCCTACTGTGAGTGAGCTGGTTAGGCTTGACTTGACTTGTGTGGTGCTCTGCTCCAGTTTCGATTTGTTCAATTCAATTTGGAATGTGTGTTGAGAAAGTGTTAGCATCACAATATGAACGACAGGACAGAAGAAGAGAAGGATGCAATGCAGTGGCCTGGTCTGGCCTGGCCTGGCCTGGCAGTATGTCTGGGAACTGAAGATGAGTTAGGTAGTGGAGATTAACGAGGAAATGATTAGACTCTTACGTTAGCACCAATTGATTTCCTTTTGGCTGCTGTAAGAAATGAGAGTAAGTAGGGCACAAAGACAAGACGTTGAGATGATTTGTTAAAATGGGAGCTGGAACTTAGAAGACTCATATAATGAAATCTAATGTGACGCAATGTAATTTAATGTAACTGGTCTGCTCTCCCCCTAAGTTCCTTTGGACTTCTGTCAGTTCCATTTCAGATCAAGACGCTACTTACTACCTACTACCTACCTATCTGTGCAATACTTACACTTGTGCCACTATAAGTACTTATAGTAGGTACTATTAGACACTCATTCCAGGAGTTCGTCAGTTGATGTGATGTAATGGCAATGGCCAGACCATAAATGCAGGCAGACTCTCTTTCTAGTATAATAGGTATATTCTAGTGTTAAGTATGATATAGTCATCTTGTCTTTATATTATATAGGTACTAGGTAAGTGTAATAACAATACTAATATTAAATAGTTGGTACATGTACGTGGAACATGTACAAAAGTCCGTCTGTCTGGATTGTGGTGATTAGTTAGTAAGATAAGTAACATTAGGTACATCCCGACTTACCTAGAATATTACATCATTGGGAGAAAGTATATTCTATTGTATATATGTTGTAGGTTATAGAACCGTTTAGGTCGGAGAGGATCATTCTTAAGTAGCATGTACTTAAGTATATACCAAAATATTTAGTCATTCAGCTGCATTTTGATAAACTGTTGCATGATCGTGAAAGACATCTAGACAAAAAACACAGTTTCTTAGAATCATTATTTTGAGTTTTATTCTTTGTTTCTACTGTAATTGCGGACTATGAGCAAACTAATTATAAAACCAGCATTTGATATTAATACCAAAATAGCCAATGTTCTTCTCGTAAACCTGCTAACTTGTTAATAAAAATTAATAGTGACAATTCAAATAAAAGTGGATGACCTTATACTACATATATTTCGAATGTGCAATTTAACGTATTTACCTTAGTTGCAACAATTAAATTGCAAATATAGTGCAGTACAGATATCGAAAAACTGAAAAGGTAATGTTTTAAAAAAATAGCATTTCTACCAGATGGGTCACTCTTCCTATGACATGTGTAGAAATGTCCAATGTTTAAGTAGGTACAACTTGGTGTAGCACGCTTCGTAATGTTACATTAACGTGGAGGAAGCAGGTTTCTACTTTTTGGTCTCTGAGCTGGATTGTTGATGATGACAGCGTAATAATGAGCTATGGGACGATGATTACAAGCTGGCTAAAAATAGTTTACTTCCTTCTTCTTTCTTCCCCAAGCATTTGCTGATGTGATAATGTGAGTTTCCCCTATCTCCCGGAATCTCCAGCTTAATAATATAAGAAAGTCATTTCCCTTTACACTCTTAATAGTTTTATATTTACTTATTTATATAAGTATACAATATAGTAGACTATAGAAGAAGTAAAGGTATTTATTTAACTATACATAGTACATAGTACATAGGTGTGTTGCCTTTGTTGTAAAATGCTAAGCATTTATAAACATACATTTAGTTATACATTATGTGCATAGTACATACATACAGTTACTTGCAACTTGCAAGTAAAAGTAGATATAATAGTAGTTGGGGCTTGTGGTTTGGTAGTGGTATGGTAGGATAGGAATGAAGGACTCAGGAAAATCTGAAGAAATGACCCAGAATCACAGCAGGACAGCAATTATACAGATGAAGGACTGGGGTGGCTGTTCTCCGAAAAAGATGGGAAATACTCATGAAACCAGTCACAGGGAAAGAAGACAAACGACAAAGCTGAGTGCAGCGAGATTCCACTATTTATTCTGCTCGTCCTTCTTTTCCCTTGCCAAACCAACCTACTCTTTGCGGTTCAAATAAACATTTACTCTTTATTGTGTACACTCCGTACAGTTTGGAGAAATTAAAAAAATATTAGAAATATTATAATCCTGCACTTTTATAATAGGTATAGTTATTTAGTTTGGGCAATTTTTCATGTAAAACTACTAAGTAGTCCACCAAACCTAACTTATTATAGAAAAATGATATACCGCCATTGAATTTCAATTGAAATATTAAAATATTTTGTAAACTTTATTCTTTTAGGTACATAGCTGCAATTATGTGTGTTAAGTATATGATTTTAGTACTACTTTTAAGGTGTTTGAAGAATAATTGAGTAAATGAGAACGTTGAGAAGAAAAAAATTACAACTAAAAATATTAACATTTATAGATGGACACCGCTGTTACCGTTGCCTAATGTAGTCAATTGTGTTATGTTATAAGTAAATATTACCATTCAATATTTAAAAACATTAAAATAATATTTACGTTTCACAAACTGGAATGCCTACAGGTTCATGACATGAGTACAAAGCATAACTTCTATTGTAAAGCTATGAATGACCCCATATAACTAGGTGTGCGTGGTTTACTACAAAATAATGAAGTGTTGTTTAGTGGCGAATAGAATTCAATGGCTTTAATTCATTTTGACGGAACTATATAGGAAACAGTATTTCATGAGAAGGAGACGTTTGTAGTAGGAAGCATATAAATAGTGTGTAATGCAATGTTATATATTATATAGGTAGTAGTACTACTTTGTAGTAGATATACACATAGGTAGATGCTAGAACAACATGGAAACAATCTGAGGAGATTACTCGGACGACGTTAAGGGACGCTTTATGAGTGTCATTTGGACTCTTATCAGCTTCCGACAAGAGTCCCCTGACCACCACTACAAGACAAGGACGGAGGAGAAAACGAACCGGAGAAAGTACCTACAGTTCCGTATATTTATGTGGAAACTGTATAACTGGACTTCATTCGCCATACCACAGCATACTTTTAAGAATCTTTTAGGAGCTGACCAGGCTAGACCATTAGATCTTATAAGTAATACAACTAACGTTTGTTCTCTACTGTAGGTATAGTATAACTTTGCCCTATACCACAACTTATTTTACTGCCCTTCTACTGTACCTAAATAGGTATGCCTATCTGTATTGTACCCCGCTATTATCGTCGTCCACTCCCGTCTAGTCAAAGTAAATATACCTACAGTATAGTTATCTAAACTATATTTCAACCAGACCAGGGCACTTCATTCAGTGCATTTTCAACATTAAGTACTACAAACTACAGTGCATTTATTTTACAAGGACTTATTATGTGAGATTTCTCCAGTCTTACTACTATAAATTAAAGATTAACAATTATTAAGGCATTAATTATGTAAATAGATTTACATAATTAATGCCTTAATGCAGATCTGCATTTTAATTACGTATTTTGACTTTGTATACACCTTATATGATCCAAATATTGACGAATCCACTAAGGTTATGGAGACAGTTTATCAAAATAAGTTGTAGGTCAGATACGATACGTATTTTCATACTTTTTAAAAAAATTTGAAACAATTTTTATTGTCATTAGAATTGTTAGCACTGCAATTTTGTTAACAAATATTTTCCTTATCGATGTAACAAGATGAAAATACTTCTGAGTTTCTCTCTAAAATTAACGCACTGTAGATGGATACACATTATGGAGACGTGTGTACTTATATGTCAACGTGTTATATCATGAACCTCCTTGGACTAGAGTCCAGTTCCAGTCCACTTTTGTCAAAATGAGCAATAAGTACATATAAACTCGTCACCGTAGTTCCTCTGTGCGAGAAACTAAAATGCACCTACAGCTTACTACTACATATATACTATAGACTAGTACAAGTACTTTGAAAAAATTAAGAAAGCTCATAGATATAAATGGCACTTGAAAGTTCTCATCCCCTTTCGTATGTTCTCGTAGTTCGTAGTGGCTAGCATGGCATTGCAAGTGTTGCTACTCCAGAGTCGTACTAACTTTACTCAATCTTACACTTTATCATTATCATACAGCACATGGCCAAGTCAGACAAGTTGCTCTTTCGGATTTGGCAAAACATTCTCTTCTGTTCCAGTATTTACTAGATATTTATGTTTATTATATCCTACCTCATACAGATATACACAATTATCTCATATATCTGTATAACAATGTACAATACGTACAAATACAATTATTGATATGTTCGCTATTGACCTATATAGGTATACGATACAATTTTACATCCTGTTGGTAAATTCTGTTACATAGAGGTATGCATATAATAGGGAATTACTATAATACTATATAGTAATACGCAGTAGTAGGTACATAATGTTTCTGTAATATATATTTCACATAAATAGTTCAGTAATTTGTACATAGACCATTTGTGGTCCTGTGTCTGCGTCACTATCACTTTTCCGAAGAGTAAGTATGAAACTTTGTGATATCAACTGTGACATCCAGTTCAAACAGCTCATTCAGCCTGAACACAATGGCAAAAAGCCCAGTGATATTTTATTTCATTTCCAGCAGAACACAACAGTCACAGCCACACTCCTGTGCAGTGTCAATAAACCTAGGTGAATCTTAACTGATAAAGGAGACAAAGTCATAGTCATAAGTTATTACATGACATACTCACACAGTATGCATATATACTGTGTAAACTATAAACAGAAATGCATTTTGCAACTTTGCCCTACATACTAAATATATTGCATCAGGATACCTTATCTGTTACCATGCAATATTGCAAAAATTTGTATTTGTATGCATATACAGCTTAAAAATAGCATTCTAGCTATGTATAGGTAAAAATCGTCCTAATATTGTTACCATACCATATAAGTGCAACAAAAGAAGTGTGTATTTAAGATATGTACACTGCACTGTAAGTAAATAGTAAGTGCATATTTATGTTACTGTAATACAATGTATGTATGTGTACTTTTCGTGTATAAGAGTTTGAGAAGAGAAAAGGCAGAAACACAAAGGAAAAAAGATGATATGAGTAAAAGGAAGGAAAAGTAAAAAATATGAAAATTGGAGTGTCGTGCTTTACTGTAACAGAGGAGATATAACCGGATGACAGGGATCCTCTGTCACCCAGATGATATTCTTCATGTCTCCATTACTTTAGACGAGCTCTCTCTCCTTTGTCCCACAAATAACTTGTGCACTGACTACTGACTACTGACTACTGACTGCTGACCCTTTGTGACAACTGACGTGAGTTGCTCAGAGTTAACCTAACCTAAGTTAAACTTTAAGTTAAGCAACTTGAATTCACTCACTCAGTTTACTTGCATACTTAGACTTACATACGTACATTCAACAATAAACTTTACAGCAATTTTACTTTCGCTTCTTTAGGATTTCTTTTTCTAGGGTGCTCTTCCAAATACTACATAGTACATACGGCATACCAAAATACTAAAGAGCCTAAATATCTTATGCCCTGTTCCTGGCTTGGTCTAGTCTGAGGAGATGAATGGAATCCAGACTTGGCTTGGCTTGAATGCCTGAATCTTGCATCCGCACGTACACTTTTCTATTATGTGCACTACTACTTCAATCAAATAATAAAATGTAATCTCCTTGCCACAGTTTGTGACGTGAGTGATATAAATCATCATATCATTTTTTTCTTCTTCTTTTTTAGATACAATATTATAGTAAAATAGGACAATGCAATACGTAGCTATATACTTATGTAATATGTAATACTCTACTTTCACTAAACTACACAGTACAATATTGTACATAAATACAATAAAATAGAACTAGATGTACGTACATATATATATATACACTTTCATTCATATAAGTAGACAAAGTCAAAAGTACAGTTACACTGCACTGCTGCATCCCGCAAAGAAGAGAAGAGACTGCTCAGTATGTAGCGTGCGTGGTGCCAACCTAAATTTTTGACATGTCATGTCACGAAAGGGCTTAATTCACTTACGGCAAAGAAGTCAAGTCTCTAACTGTGTTATGTAGTAATATATACTTATATACTTACTATGTATTCTGGAAAGTAAATAATATGGAGTAGGTATTCTCTTATGTAAGTCTATTGAAATGGAATCACATAATTACTAAAAGTTTTGTTCCCAAATAAGTTTTCCTACAGTAATATCAAAGTATGTTCCATCCCAAAATCTACATAAAAAATAATGTGTAAATATTATTGAAAACAAGATTTTGTAAACTGGCGTATAGTACACTGCCCTAATTTTTGTAGATCATAATAAATCTATAGAATTAATATCAAGTATATTGTTTCTTTTCATTAAATTCATTATGTAGAGTATTATAAAGCTAAATTCTCTAATGTACCAGAATACACTGCGTAAGTAATCTCAATTAACTATTTAGCCGTGATTTGTTATTCAGTTAAGTAGTTAATAGTATCCTTTGTTTATAATTTCAATATTACTCGAAATATCAACGGGAGAATACCTAAATGACAAATATGCTGCAAAAAATTAGGAAAATAAAATATTATGACATGACCTACATACCAGAAATGCAGAAATACCTAAGCAAGAATGAGGAAAGTAGATCAATGTTAATAATGCTGGAATCCTTTGTATACATATTCTACTTTTGGTGTTGTATCTGTACTTATTACTTACGGGTCGAATTTCTCGCTTTCTCCATTGTCTTGGCCCTAATATGTAGTACACGACTGAGAGGATCTCGTAGTGTAGTGGCTAGTGAGTCAGCGAGTATTGCAGTATTGTTACTGTTGCTGTATGGTGATCTCGTTGAATGGAGAAAGCCGTGGAATCAAAGATGACGGGACATTACTAACGAATATACGATCATGAGAAAAAGAATAAAGATAGAATATTGTGTTTTTATCTTTGCTTTGTCCTTGTGCAGGCTAAGGAATAAAAACTGCCAAGCCACTAGATACAGCCCGCCCGAGTGGGTGTAGTGTGGCATAATTTTGATAAATATGCGTATAAAGACTAAATATGAACATTTAAGCAAAGCTTTCTTTGGAAATATTAAAAGAATTAATTTTGGTGTTTCTATGGAAA